>CM064536.1:10484695-10642195 GCA_032716605.1 Paralithodes platypus | reverse complement strand
CCCCTCTTCCCCTCCTACTCGCCGTCCTCCTCCTCCTCCTACCTCTCCACCTCCCCTCTTCCCCTCCTACTCGCCGTCCTCCTCCTCCTCCTCCCTCTCCTTCGACTCTACCTCCTCCTCCTCTTCTCAGGTTACCTATGTCATTTGCTATGTAACTTTACTATGAACAGGCATGCTAATCCCCTATGTTTTGTTTTGTTTTACCTTAACCGTAAATAAACAAAGATAGAAGTAGACATATAGTTAATAAAGTCCATATTTAAGCTTTCACCTTATATTATTCACAAATATAAATGTAACCCGATTGTACTGTATTTTTCGTATATTAGTCACTAATATGAATGTAACCAGTCGACGATGCTGTTGATTCAATAGAATAATGGCTCTTCGAGCACTATATATTGCTTTATTAACCCGTCCAATACTAGCGACGACGGCAGAGAGCCGTCAGTAGCTAAATCACTCCCCTGTCGCAGCGACGGCTGCCAGCCACCAGTAATATATGATCCTTGTAACTGCCAGTATCAGGCATTTGAGCACTGCTCTAAGACCTTGGCAACACTTCTCAACTTATATCCAAGTCCCCACAGGGTGGGAGAAGCAGTATTAATCCATCTTTTGAGGTGGGAGGTTGTTATATTCTGCCTCTGAAGCCATTTTGGCCACATTGCTTGGGACGGGGGGGTACATTTATGCTATTACCCTATGGTACAGTAGTGGTTAATGTTTATGCTATTACCCTATGGTACAGTAGTGGTTAATGTTTATGCTATTACCCTATGGTACAGTAGTGGTTAATGTTTATGGTATTACCCTATGGTACAGTAGTGGTTAATGTTTATGCTATTACCCTATGGTACAGTAGTGGTTAATGTTTATGCTATTACCCTATGGTACAGTAGTGGTTAATGTTTATGCTATTACCCTATGGTACAGTAGTGGTTAATGTTTATGCTATTACCCTATGGTACAGTAGTGGTTAATGTTTATGCTATTACCCTATGGTACAGTAGTGGTTAATGTTTATGGTATTACCCTATGGTACAGTAGTGGTTAATGTTTATGCTATTACCCTATGGTACAGTAGTGGTTATGCTATTACCCTATGGTACAGTAGTGGTTAATGTTTATGCTATTACCCTATGGTACAGTAGTGGTTAATGTTTATGCTATTACCCTATGGTACAGTAGTGGTTAATGTTTATGCTATTACCCTATGGTACAGTAGTGGTTAATGTTTATGCTATTACCCTATGGTACAGTAGTGGTTAATGTTTATGCTATTACCCTATGGTACAGTAGTGGTTAATGTTTATGCTATTACCCTATGGTACAGTAGTGGTTAATGTTTATGCTATTACCCTATGGTACAGTAGTGGTTAATGTTTATGCTATTACCCTATGGTACAGTAGTGGTTAATGTTTATGCTATTACCCTATGGTACAGTAGTGGTTAATGTTTATGCTATTACCCTATGGTACAGTAGTGGTTAATGTTTATGCTATTACCCTATGGTACAGTAGTGGTTAATGTTTATGCTATTACCCTATGGTACAGTAGTGGTTAATGTTTGTCCTTCCACAGGATGGGGGACACTGCTATTACCCTATGGTACAGTAGTGGTTAATGTTTATGCTATTACCCTATGGTACAGTAGTGGTTAATGTTTATGCTATTACCCTATGGTACAGTAGTGGTTAATGTTTATGCTATTACCCTATGGTACAGTTGTGGTTAATGTTTGTCCTTCCACAGGATGGGGGACACTGCTCATAAACTAACCTCTGACAACTCTCTTCCTCAAATGCCACTCATTGATCTCATCACTCACTAGGCACTGCTCCGCATCGCACTTATGGACTATAGGAATATTCATACAGTGCTAATGTTCATACAGTGCTAATGTTCATACAGTGCTAATGTATGTAAATTGGAAACAGCGAGGGTGTTTTTCATGATGTGTCGGTGGGTTTTATGGTAATGTAATGAAGCCAAGTGCAACACACATTCAATCTCAATATTTACTTCCCATTGGCATAGAAATGTGACCCTGGGATCTTATGAATATCAGTCTAGTACCTAGACCACTCCACCACACCTACCTCAATCTTAATAAATAAAGGTCAATGTTTGTCTGTTTGTCAGTTACCCGAGTTACCCGACCTTTGTTACTAAACTCCTCCCACAGTTTTGGTGCCAGGTGGGAGTGTGGGGCACCGTTGGAAAGCCCAGGCTTTGGAGATGGTTTTAGGCGAGTTTAGTGGAAATCAGAGACACTTTTGTTTAATAAAATTTTCGGCAGAACTTATGTAGTAATCGGGAGCGAAAAAAATGCGAACAAAATTGCCGTTTGGGGAAGATCGAAAAGGTGTATGGAACGAAAGTTGTTCGCAGCTCCCCAAAGTGGGGGTACGGATGAGGTCAGATCCAAAATCGGAGGTAATTTAGCGGCCGAAATCGAGGTCGCCGTTTAATGAGGCACAGGGAGGTCGAGGCCGGTGATTATGGTAGTAGTAGTATTGTGATGATTGTGGTAGTAGTGATTGATGATGTTGATTATGGTAGTAGAATCTAAACCCGGGCAACGCCAGGTACCCCTCCTAGTGGAGAATAAACTCATTGAGTGCATAGTATTACAGCAATGAGATCCACATTAATTGTAAACCGGAGACATATTAAGTGATTATCAATTATATGAGAACATCATAAACATGTGTAATCAGAAAATAGTAAAGAGGGCAAAACATGGTACAGTATTACGAGAGACAAGTACCCTCTGAACTGTCAAGCATAGAGAGTACATAACGGGGGGTGATGGAAAAACACGATACATCCTACTGCAAGTTTATCATGGGAGAGATGCCAATTGTCTAGTCCACTTCACCTAAGGCCTGCTGAAATACTCAATGACATCACTTAGTTCACCTTATTCAAAACACGATAAATCCTACTGCAAGTTTATCATGGGAGAGACGCCAATTGTCTAGTCCACTTCACCTAAGGCCTGCTGAAATACTCAATGACATCACTTAGTTCACCTTATTCAAAACACGATAAATCCTACTGCAAGTTTATCATGGGAGAGACGCCAATTGTCTAGTCCACTTCACCTAAGGCCTGCTGAAATACTCAATGACATCACTTAGTTCACCTTATTCAAAACACGATAAATCCTACTGCAAGTTTATCATGGGAGAGACGCCAATTGTCTAGTCCACTTCACCTAAGGCCTGCTAAAATACTCAATGACATCACTTAGTTCACCTTATTCAAAACACGTTACCCATTCTACCGTTATGTTGTCTATAGCATCTAGGGCACCTCAGCTGGGGGAAGGGTGAATACTTATGGACCCCAGCTGGCTCATATCACTCATAAACCTTGATGTCTTCTACTCAACATAAAAGGTAAAGGAGCCCAATTCTTAAGTTGCACCAACGGTGGGTGTCGTAGGTGGCGCCACCTCCAGCCTACACCAAGTGGATAATACAGTGGGTGTCGTAGGTGGCGCCACCTCCAGCCTACACCAAGTGGATAATTGACTTACAATGAAAGGTTCAAGTATCCGTTCAAACGCTACTAGATTGAGATAATTACATATAAAATAGAAAAATCCAACTTATGAATGGGATTATTGGTGGAAAAGGTATATACGACCCAGATTACTTAGTTTTAAGTAGACCTTTATTCAACATAAAATATGCGACTTGAGAATTACATTTTTACTGGAAGCAGCACTTACGAAGAGATTCCGGAATAACACATTTCGTACTTGACCCTTAAAAATACCTTATTTAATGGTATTCTTCAGATAAAACAGAGGAAAATGTGAAATGTTTTATGTTGTCTGGTACAACAATACCAATTATTAAAGCAATATAGTGTAGGCCATCAGTCTACATAAATTCCCTTATTATATGCTTTCGTTTTTTCATTTAGGAGTTGTTAGTGTTAAGAACGATATTAATTCATATATAAAATGCACTCCTTTGACCTTTTTTAATAATTTAAGTTGAAAACACAGTATGAGAGCATATTTTGACTGACTTGATTTGATTTTAGCAACTGGTATCCTACTATATCAGAGATACTAGTCATATAAGAATAAGTACTCTTCATCTAATGAAGAAATATATTAATTATCCTCACATGTATGTTTCTTAGTCTGGATTATCATCTTCCTCTGTGGAGAGGGGCACTCGTTACAGGCAGCTTTGCCCATTGTCTCCTTACACATAGGGCAAACAAAAAGTACATTTTCACCACAACTTTAATTTTATGTTGTTGAATCATACTTACTTAGCCTGTCAATACCTAATAATGTTGGCTTTAAATGTTCACCTTTCAGTACTAATTTAACTTCTTCTTGACTATCTATTATTACAATCCTAGTCTCATTCTATATTTAAATTTTTCAACCAGTGTAATTATTAATATCAAATTTCATTGTATTGGAATTTGAACCTTTAATGTTGCTTAAACGGACATTTGGCGTGCTTGTAGAAGGCGCACCTCAATCTCACCTGCCATTGGTGGAACTTAACTCTTTCACGCTCATATCACGCAGAGGTTGCCAGATTAGCAATAAGAAATAGAGTTTTCTCACTCTTATAATTACCTCTCCAAATTAGTTTTCTGCCCACAGGTAACTCAAAGACAACTGCAGAGGTTGAAGTAACTAAACTAAAGGTTTCTAAATACCCCTGATGGCAACAAAGGCTTTAAAGTATCCCGAATAGGCTCAAAATCGCGTCATATGTCGGAGAGGGTTAATAATCGGGTTTCTGGTGTCTCCCCACCCTATCGTACACTACTTGTACCCTTTTAAAACCTTCCATGTGGAGTAAAGTTCACTTAGCTGTGTATCAGTTTACCTAATTTAAAGAGGCCCTGACCTACGTTACTGCAAAGTTAGGGTAAACGGACCATACCGGGTCCTGCTTCCCTCTCACCTGTCTCATCACATCTTAATGAAGCGGAATAGAAACACTTGAACAATCTCTACTGAGTCAGTCCCATCTATTGTCTGGAAGATAAGGAAAGTACTCAATAGGAAGGGGAAGAAGGGAATGCACTTAACTGATGTTCAAAAGGCCTACCTCTTCTGTTTCACCATACCCAAAGAGACTAGCCCATCCCACCTGACCGATTTCTCCCTCAAACCTTGTCGCGTCAAACTCTTAAACAATTTAACTCAATTAATCTGTATATGTATTCGACTAAACAGTAATTTGATTCATCCAACCGAACGCATCAGCCAGCGCAATTAAATGAGGAACAGCACCGTTTCACTTTAATAACTAATACTGAGCATTTCATAGAAAATCCTGACCCCTAAATCATCCAACCGCTTTAGAGGGGAGACTTGTTTTGTGTTATTAATTGTCTGAGTGTGGTAACATGCTACTAAGTGTGTGATCTTTGTGTGAAAAACTAGGAAAACTATGTTGCAGATTAAAAAATGCTGTAGTCCACCATCATAAGATAATCTAGGGCAAAACAATTAAGGGACAGGACAGGTACACATTATTAAGAACTGGAGAAATGCTGTGTTGTAGAACTTGATGGGATACATCATGCACCAGGCATGAACATAATATCTTATTAAGTTACAAGCATGAACATTATCGCTATATTTTAGCAAAACTATTTGTATAACGCATACAAATAACATATGATTTTAAGTTATGTTTTTAGTGTTGGAATGAATATGTTGTGACCAATTACTATTGATTTAATATTAAATCATGCTTTTCGCTACTCTTAATTGTTACTATAAATACTCCTAATATTAAATTATATATAATACATTGATTTGTCAATAAAAATATATTCTTTTTTAGTAGGCTATATACAGTATAGCAATATGTATTGATGATATTATATTTACCCAATTTTATGTACTTTTCCATTTTAGCAATAACAAAACGATATAATGTTATTCTAAAAGAAAATATAAAAATAAGAAAACGAGCAGGTTATGTTTACTCCATTCCTGAGAGTCAAGCATGTGTGTTGAGAGTCAGAGATTATTGGAGAAGGGCCAGTACTTACTCCTGAAGTGGATGGTTGTGGCTCACTCCCCTGCAGACGACGGAACTCCTCCGTCACCTAGAGGAGGTTGGTGGACAGTGAGAGGTAATAGAGAAATATCGGGAGCGAGAAAGGAGAAGGCCCTTGGAAACCCAAACTCACCTTTGTGTAGCAATATGCGGTTCATGCTTTCCTCAGGCATATTAACATACGTGTTTTACCCTGGTTATTTGGTATTTCATTCACTGTATGCTAGTATGCAAATATCATTACGTTTACTTGCATGTGCAAAGCGAAATTACATTGCAATGTTTAACACACCAGTGGCTAATACTGAGAGATCTTACAGTCGCTGCTTCCCAATAAACGATTAGTTTCCTTGAACACCATTATATTTTTAAGACAATGCTATTATTGTTAACCATAGGGTAATAATATTATTTATTTGACAACCAATATTTTCTAAATTCAAATTATGTCCGTAGGTGATGATACAGTATTTATGATACCAGGCAATATATTTTTGTATTCCAGGTTCGATTCCCAGTTTGACTAGACACAATATATATATATATATATATATATATATATATATATAATCTGACGTTATGCATAGCTTCATTACTGTTGAAGAACTCATCAGCTAACTACAGAAGGATATACTACCGACCGAACTGTTTTCGACGTCCTGCTTGTAGATAATGAATTGTTAGCATACTGGATATACAAAATTAATTAGCTTAGCCTTATGCTAGTCACGAAATAGGTCTCGGCTGGGCAAAAGTAGTATTTAGAATGGTCAAAGATGAACACATTTCAGCATTACTAATACAAGAATGGGAATATAAATGATTTTGAATCATATTCATATATTTGAGCGTGAACGGATGTTTTCTTTACTATTATATTAACATACCTAATTTCGGTAAGATGTTGTACGGATAGCAAACAACAAAGCGTATTGATAACAATTGAATTTATTATATTCACTAATCTCTCTCTTTGGTTTTACTAGTCACACTTGTCAAGTTCCACCCACAAGACGATACGCATGAGTGCTTCAATTTGGTGAGGCCACAGAATAACGGCAAAATATTACTTATTAAGGAACTTATTAGAAAAATCCATCAATATTACTTATTAAGGAACTTATTAGAAAGATCCATCAATTAAAATGTAAAACTTGCAAACTAAACAAACCAAAATTGGGACAAGGACAATATAAAGTCAAATTAAATTAACAAAATCGCTATGTGGAAACAGCGCTTACTAAAATGAAAATTATTAAATAAAAGAACACAATCCACCACATAGGGTGTACATTACTACATGAACAAGTTAATATTAGCATTACGAAGTTTCTGTGAATCGAGCAAATACCGCTGGATTGTCCGAGGAAACCCAGATTATAAATATTGTTTGATAATTAATTACCATAGACTGAAGTCTGTAATTATTCTTATCAGTTGATAAATAAGGAGTATATAAATCTTTTCTCCGGAGGCCTAGTCGGATTCCATATATATAATATTACATATCATATATAATATGTATTATATTACATATCATATATAATATGTATTATATTGCATATCATATATAATATGTATTATATTACATATATATAATATGTATTATATTGTATATCATATATAATATGTATTATATTACATATCATATATAATATGTATGCATGGATGTCAAAAGAGGCTTCATTCTATAATATAACTATAGCAATAAGCATCACAGTTCTGTAGATATATTTGCTCCAAATAATTGTGCCTTCAGCTACCGTACATGAACACAACCACGCCTCATGACATGTTCCTAGATAACATAAATTCCAGCATGATAATAAGGATTCGTTGGATGGGACTCGTTAGCCTTGGTCGGCAACCCATCTAGGGGAGAAAACCTTATAAAAATCCGGGTGGATGGGACTCGTCAGCCTTGGTCGGCAACCTGTCTAGGGAAGTAAACCTGATACAAATTCGTACTACTCATCTAAGTGTAAGGCAGGTTAGTGGATGGACTAGCCGAACACCACTGTAGACAAATAGTGCTAACAAGATACATAGATGGCCTCGGAGTCGGACGGATCCTAAATTGAGTGGTAAATCCTGTAAGTCCTTCAGTAAACTGGCTCGGGTTGTCCCTCTTATAGGGAATAGGTCCGCTTGGGGGACTTCTGTGTATGGCCACCCTCATTAAGGGCAGTAAGGCGTCCGGCAATAGATAGATAGATAGGTAATAAGGAATGCTCTGGTATGGTATTAAGCCTTTCCATGCAGAACAAGAGACATTTCGTACTCACCACACTGCACTTTGGATTCTGTGTTCTCAAATGTAGAAACTCGTCAAAGCTGGCCGCCCTGTGTCCAACTGGTGGCGTGACCAGATGTCTGAGAATCTTCTGGTTCTCAGCACGAGGACTGGCCGTCTGGGAGCGACTCTTATGGGTTCGTCTTGGACTGCTGCCGCTACTGGCTGCTGCTGAACCACTTCCTGTGCCTGGGACGTCGCCAGGAGGTGGACAGATGGTTTTAATTTTCACAAGTATGATGATTGACATAATTTTATATTACAAGGGGAAGGGAACTTATGCATGGTAGGTTTTCAGAGTAAAGAGCAAATACGATACAGGACGAATATGGAGGCCTATGTGATATACAGTAATCGGAAATACGAACTTTAGAACGACTAACGTAAAATGAAGGCTGTGAAGAGAGAAAGAAAAAAGACGTCTATGACCTTTTTGGGTGTGTGAGTGTTAAACAATCAATTAAGGTATATGATGTCATAGCACCTTACAGCACTTAACTTTCCCTGTATGGTATGTTCCCGTGTTGCAGCTCTTGCCACCCGATATACCTTTAGGCGTAATTCATCAACTTTATTTCCTACAAACTATATGACATGTAATCTTCCACTAAGTCTCCTTTACTATAAACTATATGACATGTAATCTTCCACTAAGTCTCCTTTACTCAAGATGATACCTTACAAAGACCATCCTATGAGCAGGGTTGACTTCAGATATACTAGAAATCACCTGAAGTTAGCACTCACTGATCAAACATGTACTATGCCTCAAAATTGCTTGAAATAAAGTTTGATTATGCTTCTACAAAGAGACATTAGTACCATAAGAGGTGATTCAACTCTACGAGTTCCTGTTAAATGTCCATGGACTGAAACCAAATAGCAAGACCAATACAGTATATACCTTTATTGAGAGAAACTTGATATGAAATGACACTTTATTGATAAATGGCTGTACTTTCAGGGTACACTGATCACTCTAATAAGCGTTGTTTTAAATAGAAGGTTTACATATCCAAAACTTTAATGTCTTTACGCATGCATGAATATAATGTACTGATTTATCCATGATAAATGACCAACTGCATTCAATGTCATTGCTATTGTAATTGCTGATAGATAATCTGTATCTAAGTACATGTTGAAATATGAGGGCGAGGAAGTTGTGTGTACCAGCCGTTTAGGGAAGTACTCTTGGGAACAGCTTTAGGTAAAGTAAAAGGCTTGTTATAAGTTCTGTTCCACCACCTGACCTCTTCTGCTGACTCCGTCACTCTTTGCCTCAGTTATACAAAAGCACAAGTCTACCGTCCTAGTAGGATACACAGTGGCAAGGAGCTAGAAATCCTCCTCCCCTTTTAAAATGATCCGTCTCGACGAGACAGATAAGGGGCTAGGGAACGCTAAGGTGGTCCTGGACCCTAAGAATTGGAACCTTAAATGTTGTTTCTGTTCGGGCTCTGTATCGAGTCGGCCAGCCCCAGCAATGGGGCATGTACCTGAGTATATATACAGTATATATATATATAGTATATATCAGGAGGAAAATAGATTCAATAAGTAATTGTAGGCCATATTGTTCAAAAATTTTGTTTAGATAAATTTAAGGAATAGAAAACGTACCAAGCATAAAATTCTACTAAGTTAGCATATTCAAGTTTTTATACTGATTACTAATTATGTTGAACACATTGTTTACAAATAGAAAAAACAAAGCACGTTATTGTAATTTTCAAATGTCTTTTATATACTCATTTCAATATCAAAAGCAAGTTAAACTGTAATGAGCACACCGTTAATTTAACCTAAACCTCATATCGTTCTGAACCCTTTTAATACGATGGCTTAATTTCTTGTGGGTTCCTTTTCAAGTTTGATGCTATTAACAATGCAGTATAGTAAGTTAATTTCATCAATCGAGTTTAGGAGTAAAGTTGGTTAGTGAAGAGAACATTATAAGTAACCCATAGTAAAGATACATTAGAGTTGTTGTTGTTGTTGTTTTATTATGTAGAAATATGTTCTTGAGACTAGTTGATATGATGTCTACCTAACTTTACAGACAAAAAGTCTCCTAAATTTCAATTGGCCAAACATTCGGAATCAAAGATACAGAAATCGTACTTTGTGGCCATAAACGTGTTCAAATTCCTTCATCACGCATTGTCCTATTTTTTCCCACTGACATTTGAGATGACCGGTAACAATGATCAGAATATCTATAGAGCATACATCTCTAATGCGACTATATATATATATATATATATATATATATATATATATATATATATATATATATATATATATATATATATATATACAGTATATATATATATATATATACAGTATATATATATATATATATATTTTTTTTTAAATATCGGTGTCAATTTTTTATATTGGATTTACTTCCTGAAAAGGAAGATGTTTTTTTTTCATCTCGAAAGTTTAGAGATGTAAAACCAACAAATAGAGTTAATCATCACTAAATACTTGCCTAAATATGTTATGTTGTACGGATATAGTCTGCACACTCTTATCCATTATCTAATATCCAGTGGCTGAAATAGGTCTTTTATTTTGAAGATATACAGTAATACACTCGATTATGGTCACAAGTTTGATTGCGGCAATATTGTATTCTAACATTCCTTCAAGTGGGATTTTAGGGATTTTACTTCATTATAGCAACTATTCTAGGGAAATATTTAGGTTTTCTGGGAAATCCAGCCAATGTTCTTGTAAGAGTTGTATACTACGCTGTTAGGGTACAGCTGACTTAGTGAAAACCCTGAACTAGTTCTTAGCAACAATCGTAGTTTGTCTATTCATAAAACTGTTTATATATATTTTTTATCTAGTATATAAAAGTATTTAAAAGTATATTTCTCACCAATTGAAATTGATATGAAATAATAATTTAGCTAAACTAGTAGCAGCTATCTCTTTACCGAGTTCTTCTATAGGAACAACCCGGTAAAGACTCTAATGAATTTCACCAAAACATTAGCTTTCATGAAATTGTTGATATGGTTAAGATATAGTGAGTAAATTAAAAATATTAATTGTTCATGATAATAAATGCAAAGCTATTCTATCAGGTAGATTATCGAAACATTGCTTATAAAATGGAAAGATGAAATTAAATTAAATTCATTATTAATTTAACTCATAGTAAAGGTAATACTATGGTGCATGTACACACAAATAATACTTGATAGTATAATACGAAGAACTATCAATAATAATTGTACATGAAAAACTATGCATTTAATTTACTGCTCCTGAACATGTAATCTAACATCTGTAAGAGATAATATTAGGTAATATTTAACAAGTATGTTTACGATCAGTATTAATAACATACAAAATGATAGGTAGCAGAGAAGCGAAAATATTCAATGACATTGAATGAATGCATCAGAGAGTAAAGTTTAGGACAAATATTAATTTGCAAGAATTATACATATTTATAGAAAATATATAATTTCTTAAAATATAATTAATTACAGAATGCTACAAATTTAGAAGTTTAACAAAATTGATGTTTCAAATGATCAGTTGACTATAAATTGATGTTTCAAATGATCAGTTGACGATAAAATATGATCAGTTGACTATAATTTGATGTTTCAAATGATCAGTTGACTATAACATATGATCAGTTGACTATAAATTGATGTTTCAAATGATCAGTTGACTATAACATATGATCAGTTGACTATAAATTGATGTTTCAAATGATCAGTTGACTATAACATATGATCAGTTGACTATAAATTGATGTTTCAAATGATCAGTTGACTATAACATATGATCAGTTGACTATAAATTGATGTTTCAAATGATCAGTTGACTATAACATATGATCAGTTGACTTAAATTGATGTTTCAAATGATCAGTTGACTATAACATATGATCAGGTGACTATAAATTGATGTTTCAAATGATCAGTTGACTATAACATATGATCAGTTGACTATAAATTGATGTTTCAAATGATCAGTTGACTATAAAATATGATCAGTTGACTATAACATATTATTGTTTAGCGATTGTATTCGCATTCAGAAGGGAAACCACCGCAGAGCTGGAGAATATTCTGAGAAGAAAAAATGTATATGCGTTGTTAACAAACACGAAACAAACGGTTTAGCTGTCTAGGTAAATATAGTTTTAAAATACTAAAACAATTATATATATATATATATATATATATATATATACTGTACTGTATATATAATCTTTGAAGCACCGTAATATTTGTGCGACTTCACACCAACATCTACTGTGTCCAACAATTAAACATTATAGTTATATCATTATTTTAATGTTATATAAACTTGTCTATATCCGTCATATTCAGACAAAACAAATTAAGAAATTCTAATTGTATGTTTATGTAATTACATTGTTTACAGGCAAAATGCAGCATCACAGAAGCAGCAGGAGTGTTAGAAGCAGTCAAGCAGGCAGGCAGAAAGGCATAATGTAGGGCTTGATTGCTACGCGTAAATGTTAGTATTATAATGGTGGTGAAGGAAGTTGGTGAACCAGGATCTGAAGGCCAATCAGAGTGGCTTAACCTTGTTAACTAATGGAATATGTGTATTTGGGTGCAGTATAGACATTCTTGGGTGTCTTTGTGGATACCCTATTTAATCTAAACAAAAAAATACAAATATTATCAAATGGCCAGTATTGATAACGACTCCTACATTATAGAAAACATGTAGTTATGAGAATGCCTTCGTAGATTTCATACCCGCCATAACTTAAAACACAAAAACTAAATATATAAATGACATCACCAAAATGTGTCCGAAAAATGTAAAATGGACTAAAACCATACTAACCATAGAGGCTAGGGAACACAGTACAAATAATTGAACTGTTGTTGAAACATAGCAAAATATGACATTAAACAAAAGTCGACAATTACTTCTTACAAAATTCGAATATACTGAAAATGTAAATTAAAGAATGGTAATATATTAATAAATGACGAATAACAAACAAAACTTGCAATTTTAAGAGAGTGAATGTTAAGCAATACACCAAAGCTGTTGTACAACAAAATTAATGAAATAATGCTTGGAATTATGTTTTAAAAGAACAATTTCAGATATTTGTTCTCCAGCCTATATTTGCTAGGCGTAAGATCATTGATATATTAATAAATCTACAGTTTGTATATAGACGTAAAATAAAGGGTAAGTAAATATGAAAGGTAATATTGTTAATGTAGCTTTACGAGTACATATTCAACTATTTGATATGGTATTTATATTCGCAACTTAAATTAAATAATGTCTTCAAATAAATGGCAGGAAGGATCAGATATTATGAACAATTAGTTAATGATAAAAATCGTAAAATTAGTTAAAACGTATGAAAATAGAGAATACATCAGAGTGACTTACAAGTAACTTACACGTTTCATATGTATGTGTCCCTCACGGTTATTTAGCAGCAAATAAATATAATTAATTACGAAATTAAAGTATTGGAAAACAAGGAAGATTAAGTCATTAAGTCCCAAGGCATCCCTAATTTTCTCTTACGTTTGTGGAGTCTGAGCAAATCATCAAAGGTAAAGGCCGGGGCCTCGCACTGTGGGCTGGAAGCGGTGGAGGAGAGACTAAGAAGCGAGGCCTTGCGGAAACTGTTGAGGCGCACGAACAGCGACTTGGGACGGGGACGGGGACTCAGGCCTGTAGGGCTCGGCAGCGGGGCAAGGCGAAGAGGAGCCGGGGACATGGCACCTGTAATTGTCCCACCCCACCACATTGGTCGCATTGGGCATTATCAAACCTTTCCTTTATAATAACTTAGTTTATTAACGTTTTCAATTTAGTTACCCTACAATATTTGGTAAAAATTCATCGGTTTTGGATTGCTTTGTAATTTCATGAACTTTAATATAAGAATGTATGTACTTGATCTTCCCTTGACAGGGGTTGAGAAGAAATATCTGTCATCTATACAGTATAATTATATAGTTATATTAGTCGCTTACTAAATATTATCTTGAATGCTATTGGCCAGATGTTGATATGCACAATGTAGTGAATGGTTTAAATATAATACAGTGTTACTCTTTTGGTTGCTACTATTAATTAGATACTATTATTTGTACTACAATATTGTGTACATAACTCAACCCTTTCTGCATACGTTACTGTGGTGGGAGTACTTTACCTTGTCGTATTATACATTTGCTAGTATATTTACAAGACATTAACGTTATTCCTTTGTTTTGATATTATCGGTTGCTAATAAACTATGTAAGTATTCAGCAAACACCAGTTTATGCATGATTTTATATTCCTATGGACTCTTGTATTAATGTTTCTATACTAGATGGATTAATAGTAACGTCTTATATATCTATTTATCTATCTATATCTATCTATTTATCTATCCATCTATCTATCTATCTATCTATTGATCTATCTATCTGCCTACCTACATGTCTATCTCTCTCTCTCTATACATATATATATATATATATATATATATACTGCACAATGCAGTGGGTTAAAAATACTCATAGGAAGAAAAGTGGTTATAATATAGGCTGCCTATGAAGTGGTTATAATATAGGCTGCCTATGAAGTAAAGGGAATGAGGATAAAGTACTTACGAAGTGTACGTTAGCAAGGTGGTTAGCATGAAGGAGAACAAAGACAGAATAGATAAGGAAATCGGAAGAAAATTGAGAAGCAGAAGCAAAAAATACAATACAAGTTGTTCTGGAACAGTTAAAGAGGTATTTTAAAATTAATTATAATAATTTAACGGATGATAGTTAATAGTGGCACAAAATATTGTATGAAAACAGAGTCAGGGATACGGGAGAATTTGTCATTATTAAAAGTTGAATACGTGCAAGCATAAACATAAAACGAGGTTAATAACAAATACAAATTAGAAAAGAAGGACTCTCATGTAAAAACACTATTAATTATAATTACATAATTGCTACTCTAATGTACTAATGTGATTACAAAATAATGATAATGTTGCATAGCATAAAAGGTTATTATATATCCGCGAGTCCCTTCACCAAAATATGGCGAAAGTTAGCAGACGTTAAACAAGGAAGAGCAGAGGAAAGTGGATTTACCAAGACAGACAGATTTAAAGCAATGAACTTACAATGGAATACTTATGGCAGTGATTTAGTAGAGTAGTGGCCAGATGATAACATTTTTAGAAAACTCAATCTTAAAATTAATCTGAAAATTCTGTTATGGAGAGCGTCGAAGAGGAAGGGTGAAAACAGAGAGGGTAGCATGGCCTCATATTCTTATTATGCTGAAGGGTAGCCGAAATATGTGTTATATGCACACGGGCATAAACACTTGTAGTGAGTAGCGAAACATTATTGCAAGACAATCATCAATATCGAAACTTTTCTGTCTATAAGTTCTTGGAAAGGTTAGACATTAGGATATTGCATTGGATGTTATAATAACGCTTGATAAATAGATAATATAAGTCTCCCTCAGACCAAGGCTGACTATGCCCTGTAGACTCGATCATTGGCCACAACGTTTTATGGAGTTTTTACTCTAGATGGCAAATTTTGAAGTTGGATGGGCGCTTCATTGGCTTCGACACTGATGTCACAATGTATAATGCATCTGTCGAGTTCGTGGTGAAGTATAACAACAAATTAAACCACAAATGATATCCTCATAATATCTTGCCTTGACACATCCGGATTTGGAGCCAAGACCATTATGGTTACTAGCTCAGTAGAAGACTATTTCACCGCACTACTACAAGTAGTAGTTCAAAATAGGATTGCAAGAGTAATTGTAATAGCATTAATGGACGCTATATGTAAAGTACAAAAGTTAGATTCAAGCAATGTTATTACTAAGACCACGACCTAATATTTACTTATTTAGATCATCAACCATTATATTCCTTTATGTTAAGATACACTACTGCAATCCAATACTTATTAAGCTATAATAAGGTATATACTGTACAATTAAATATTATTAATCAATAATACTGTCAAGAATAGAAGAACAGTAGAAGCGTATGGGATTCAGAAGTGCTATTTTAGGAGTGTAAAGGTTAGGATGGAGAAAGGAGGATCCGGAAATAAGAAATTCCCAAATCTCTAAGATATCCTCATGCAATTTTCAGCATATCAACAGGCAATATACAATAGGTGACTGTAATAGCATTAGCAAATATTGCAATGGTTGCCATCGTTCATGCCAAATCCTTTGTCTAAATCCGTATGCAAATAACCCATAAATCCTATTATATAACTTGCGACTCTTGTTTTAATCAAGTTTGGTCGCTGGTGCCGTCACGCGTAACTGGCTGTGCTAGGAGAAGTATCAGGGAGCGTGATATCGCAATTCAAAGTTCTCTGGGGGTCTGGACTTTTACAGGGCAACGGAACCTTTACGCATCTCGAACCAATAGTTTTCTGGAATTTATGGATGAAGAGGTGCCAACCATAGAAATTTCCCAACGTAAAACATCTCTTTGCTTTACTTAATTACCATTTTGAGGTACATTAATATTACCAAATATGTAGACTAAAGATTAAAGCAATATCTACTTCAAATACCACCAAATGGTGGTATTTACTTTATTTGCAGCTAAGTTACATATCAAGATCTAATAGAAAACAGAGTTCAGAATATGTATAGCCATATAAGGTTACTTAGCCACTGCAGTCATCCTCATCCCCCATAGACAGGTAGTAAATTAATTAATTCCATTCTATAGTGCCTCTAAAGGTTAATATCCCACCTTCTGCTTAGTCCGCGGCACGACAGAAGTAGAACACAATTACTTAATATGAGTACAAAATATGCAGTAAGTTCTAATTTCTAACTTAATAGACATTAAAAAACAAATATATAAAGTGAACTAAATATACATACTCCACAACATATGCCTTTAATCAATTTAGTTTTCTCGAAAATGAAATATCATATACAGGGTGTTTCGAAATAGACATGCCAAGCTTCAGGATATGGTAAAACAAATGCGTATAATATTTTATAATAAAATCTAAATCTCAACCGTTTAAGAGGTATTGAAGGTTTTATATATTATCCTCCCCCGCATCACTGTAATGGACTCTTCCATGTCAAATAGTTTCCAGCAGGTCCAAAGTGAGCAAATATGTCTATTATCATTATGCAACTTACATAATTATAATATTATTTAGATAATAACATGGTCAAATTATTGCAGTTTGATAAGGGTGTGGTAAGCTCTAGGACAGCTAGGACAGCCTTATGGGGAAATACTTGAGAACATGCCATTTTCAAAAGACAATATTTCTGTAACAAGTACATTTTTTAAATTTTGTTTGTAGAACATTTTATGCTCAGAATACTTTTTTCCTAACCTAATCCTGAAGTTTGGCACATCTATTTTGGGACACCCTGTACACCTTATATCATTATGACAGAGAACCAAATTACTTAGTATTGCGTTGACCACCAAAGAGTGTCAAACTATATATCTATTCTATCTATATACTCAGGCCCAATCCCCACTTTTCTCTATTTTTTTATTGTTTTTATTTTATTTTTTTATTGGGGGGGAGGGGGGTGGCCGACTCAAGACAGAGCCAGAATAGGGACAACACAACAGAAAACAATGAACACACAACAAAAAGGTCATCCAGGAAAAGACCCAGAGACCAGGGTAACCAAGGTCCCTCCATCACTTCCCCGGCCCCAGACCACCCGGAGAGGTTCCGATCTCGGTAGGCAGACATGCAGCAGAGCCGAAACCACAAGCCCGCCCACCACACTTCCAAGCGCACCCTTCATATAAACCTTCTCCCCGGGCCAGGTGCCTAATGGACTATTATCTAGTCCAACTTGCGCCCGACCCCTTCCCCCAAATGACCACGGGTTCACTCATCTATTTACAAGCATTCTCCATTCATTCCTGTTTACTACCACTTCCCTTGCCTAATCTATAGTCATTCCTCTATCATCCAAAGCTTGTCTTACACAGTCTCTCCATCTCAATGGGGGTCTTCCTGCCCTTCTATCTCCCCTTGTATCTGACTCACATATTCTCTTTGTAAGCCTTTCATCTTCCATTCGTTCAACATGACCATATCAGCTCAGCACATTTATGTCCACTCTGGCCGACAAATGTTCCTGCTGCCCCACTCTCCTATGTATCTCTTCATTCCTCAATCTGTCTCTACGAGTAACTCCACACATACTCCTCAAGCAGCTCATCTCCATCACATCCAGCTTTCTGCTCTCCTTTTCCTTCAGAGCCCATGTCTCAGCCCCATACATCACTGTTGGCACAACAATTCCTTGATACATTGCACTTTTTACTTTCATTCCGAGATTTCTCACCTTCCACATACTTCCCTTTGCTCCGAAAACCTTCCTTCCTTCACACACACTCTGTTTTACCTCCAATCCTGCTTATCGTTCCTCCTAGATATTTAAAACACTCTACTGGTTCCAATATTTCACCATCCAGCCTCACATCTAGATTCACCCTACAATCACCCCTATTACACACCATTACTTTACTTTTATTGACCTTCACTTTCAGTTTCCTCCTCCCACAAACCACACCAAACTCTTTGACTACCCGCTGCAGTTTCTCCTCAGAATCCGCCACCAACGTTGTCTTCAGCGAACAGCAACTGATTTAACTCCCAATCTCTACCATCCTTTCCTACTAAACCTAATCCTCTTCCCATAGTTCTCATTCTCACCTCCCTCACCACACCATCCATAAACATATTAAACAGCCATGGTGACATTACGCAACCCTGTCGCAAACCTACATTTACCTCAAACCATTCACTCAACTCACAACACAACACGTGATCTGCTCCCTTCATTAAAACTCTTAACTGCTTTTAAAAAATTTCCTCCAATTTCATAAAACATTAACACCTTCCACATTGCTTCACGATCCACACGATCATACGCTTTTTCCAAATCCATAAAAGCCCAAAATATCTCCTTTTGCTTCTCTAAATACTTCTCTCATAACTGTCTTACTGCAAAAATCTGATCCACGCACCCTCTTCCCCTCCTAAAACCGCAGTTCTTCTCCTACTGCACCTTCCGTACACTTTATTATCCTCTCTATCAACACCCTGCCATACAGCTTTCCAACCACTGATAATAAAGTAATACCTCTACAACTTGAACCCACCTGCCAATCTTCCATCCCCTTGAACAATGGCACAATACATGCACTCCTCCAGTCTATTGGTACCATTGACACATTGGGCGGGTGCCCAACCCCGAAAAGGGTTGAAATAGGGGAGCTATCCAAAGGCGGCTTTCTAGGGCCTTTCCTAGCTGATGCTGAGAGGATTGGGTTCTAGTCATGTGGTGATGGGCTGGTCTATCAGAGTGAGAACTGAGCGATCTCTGCCATACCCATAGCTTACTCTGACTGTTCCTGCTACTTATATATTTTCTAGATCTCAAGTGACGGCGTCTCTTGCGTGGATTGACCTCCTAATCTACCAAGATTGGAAGCCAAAGCGTCACATCTTTCCTTTGCCCCTCAACTTTCTCTTCATAATTGCTGAGGGGCACAGGGCCCTGGGTGGGGCTTTGGTTTCCCGGGCGTTTCCGCGCCCTCCTCAGCTCCCCGCCATGGAGTGGCTTCGGTCACCCAGGCTTTATTGTGGTCGGCGGGGAGGGTTCTGTGGGGGCGCTCGGTTGTGGCCTTGGCCTTGCTCGGGGCCTTGGGGCTGTTCGGCCAGGCAGCTTGGGGAAAAACAACAACAACAACCATTGACACAACAAAGCACACATTGAAAAGCCTCACCAACCAATCTATTATCACATCTCCACCCTTCTTTATGCACTCCAAAGCAATACCATCCAAACCTTCTGCTTTTCCCGCTCTCATTTGTTTCACTGCTTCTTTCACTTTTTCATTAATCCTTTCATTCATTCCCTGCCACCTGGGTGACCATCAACCATTGCTTCAATCACTGCTTCTCTTCCATCTCTTGCATTTAGCAAAGATTCAAAATACTCAACATATATTTTCCTAACTTCAAATCCTTCCACTAGTAATTCTCCATATGCATCTTTCACTGACTCTGCCCTCTTTTGTCCTCCTTTCTTTACTCTATTTACCTCCTTCCAGAACATCTTCTTTCGTTCTTCAAAATTCTCACTCAACCTTTGACCCCACCTTTCGTTTGCATATTTTTTCGCTTCTCTAATTTTCTGTTTTGCCTCTCTCCTTTTCTCATTGTACCTCTCCCATACCTCAACACTACTATCCTGTAAAACCCTCTCAAAACACTGTCTCTTCTCCTCAACTGCCTTTCTCACTATATCATTCCACCACTCGCTTCCCATCCTGATACCTATGCCTCTTACTTTCCTTTTATCGCATACTACCTCTGTACTTGCTTTCACTCCTTCCTTAAACTGTTGCCATTCAACCTGTACTTCTCTCTCTGCCATCTCTCTCACTTCCATCCACTTTTCATTTAGTCTTTCCTTGTACTCCCTCTCTTTTGTACTCTTCTCTAACTCACTAACTTTTATTACCTCTCTTACTTCACGCTTGTCTCTCATTCTCCTGTAACTTCTAACTCTTAGTTTTCCCTCCACCAGGTAATGATCAGACATACCCTCCGTCTCACCTCTCAGCACATTCACATCCAGCAGTCTACACAATCCATCCCTTGTCACCAGCACATAATCCATCAATGCCTCTCTACAATCTCTCCCCTCACAAGTCTATGCCATGTGTACTTGTGTATACGCCTTTTTTGAAGAACGTATTACCTACACTCAATCTGCACTCTCCACATACATTTTTCAGTCTTTTTCCACTCTCGTTCACACCATCCACACTAAAACTACCAATGACTCCCTCAACAGGCTCATTTCCTACCCTAGCATTTAGGTCCCCTAAAACTATAACATTTTCATTTTCATCAAACCCTTGTAGACAATCTCTCAAATCTTCCCAAAGACCCTCCACCTCGTCTAACTCCCTTTCACTTCCTGGTCCATAAGCACTTACAAAAGCCCGCCTTTCACCCTTAAACCGCATTCGCACCCACATTAGCCTTGATGACACCTCTTTCCACTCTTTAATAAACTCTCTCAACTCTTTCACAATAATAGTGTCAAACTAAACTTTTGAATTATAATCAGCCCGACTGATCCAGAACAGGTCACAGGTCTAAACAATTACCAATCCAAGACAATCCTATGCTTGATTTTTCAATCGTGATCTGAGATTACCTTTGCAAACTGGTTCGTTTCGTGTTCCTCAATTCCATACAAGCAGTGAACATCAATGATGACTGTCGCCTTTTCCTTATTTCCTTCTAATTGGAATGTTCTGGATTACCATGCGCACTTCTAATATTGCTGGCCTATCCCTATATACATATCCTGGAAAAATAGTGTGTAGTCACTTTATCTACCTTGTTTTAGAGTTATTTCCTAAGTTAAATTTTTACTGAATCAAATTTTATTCTATATCAAACTATGCATATTATACACCAGGAATTTGTGAGTTAAACTATTTTTCTCGTTCATTTCAGAAGGTACATACCGCATGAAGTAGTAAACACATAACATTATACTTTATTAACGAACATTGCATTAATAACGTATTGCATATTCATGTGTTGATTAAAAATCCGTGGATTAATATCGCGTAGTAATTACAAAGGAAATTTAGAGCTGGTTTTGTAAAAAAGATGTTAGTGATTTGAGAGCATTATAACATTTATCAACGACAGTATTATTATTATTTTTATACTTATATTTATTATTATTATTACCATTATTATTATATGCAAGTACAAACAAACTGGTAATTTCAATACGCTGACGAGTATTGATACACACTGTTGCGTCCGCATTGTATGACATATGACTTGCAAATATTCCTGTTTTATCAAAAATGACCAGAATCCAAAGGACATAATCAGTTAAGCTCTATTCAGACAAACTGTCACTGGTTATTTTCGTTTCATCATAAGACTGCGGTAAACCAATTATATCTAATCCACTAGCTATCTACACCTAGTTTGACAAAGGAGTATTATTTCACATACTAAACCATATATATCCTAAGTCACTGATTTTCGCATTATATTCATCAAATATTGTATTGTTAGAGGTAACATTGTCAACCTAACCAATTGATTAACTACAGTATTCAATCAAGCCCCATTTTGGCCCATTGCATTCAATACTGTGTTTTTTCAACACTACATTGTAATGTAATATACACAACAAATGTGTTAATATAACTCTGACCTTAAATAAGTAGCAATTAAGTCTATGTTACTTAATACTATAAAAGTATTACAGTAGCCAATGCTGCTATTCTTTACAACTGGCGAAACCGTAACATTAAAATCAACCTCCAATAATAATTGTGAAATCTTTACATACACCCTGACATTAAATGATGCATCAATCAATCAACTTGAAAATGCACCTAGGTATTTCGACATATTACGACAGTATGCAATATTAATGTATGGTCTTTAATAAGCCATATACAGTTGGAAGTGGATCATGTTTATGTTAAATATACTTGTATTGACAATACTATATCATATGAATGAATGACACACATATTAAGGGCGATTGTAGCGTGCGACAGCAATTCTACAACACACTTTCCACATTTTTTGCCTGTCGGTGTTAATCGACTACTCTAGGTCAACTCTGAGCACCAACACATAATTCATCGTGATAATAATATCTTGTAGAGTGTAGGCCTACCTATTGAGACTACTGGTAAGATTAACTTGGTTTTCTTTTTAAAAGATTGGAGGTACAGAGGTCGAGTGGATACTGATTAGTGGGTAAAAAATGAGGCATTACTTAATAGACGTCACTTCAAGCGACATTGCAGTAGTACTACTTCGTTATATATTGTATTCTATATTAAGACTTTCTGAAGCATGCCTAGTACGTCTACATCTTTGTCCATACATAGAACTACTAATAAGCATATTGCCGGAGTAAGAAATACAGACTTTATTTTATATGGTTTTCGTGCATAATTAATAATAACCTGAATCAAAGTTTAGCATTCTAATTGAATGTTTATATAACAATATATTAAAATAGTAAGCTATATTCTTGGATACTGCGGTTGGCTACAAATAGTAAGCTATATTCTTGGATACTGCGGTTGGCTACAAATTAAGCATATTCAATATATTCTTCTACAATTACTTAACAAGCAGTTCTTTACAAACAAGAACACTACACATTACTTTGTCTCGGCTATCTAGCAATCTAAATTATTGTGTTGGGAACATCATACATAAAGAACATTAAACATTTAGTGCAGATAATGCATAAATGTCCTCAATAGCATCTATAAGTTACTTCAAGACTTTGATTACTTAATGCACAATATACTTGGATATTTAATGCACGGTTCGACATACAAGATATTTGAGGACATCTGGCTGCATCTGTACCATAGGGGTTGTATCATACAAGAACATGTTTGCTCATTGAGCTCTGCAAGCTGCAAACAATAAGCTACGATACTGTAATTTAATGGAAATTAGTAAACAAAATTATAGACTATAAAGATACATTGAAACAAAGTCTTTATATAGTTTGGTTACTTGAAAATTCATGGGCAATGTATTAATTATACAAGTACGTATTTAACACAATTATTATCCTTCAATATTGTGATTACATTAAACTATTTATATGTTAATTACCATATGTTATTTATCAGGCTCTTGGAGACGGAAGTTACTTGATTCTTGATATACACGCAGGGTAATTTTAAACTGGTAATATTATCTCAAATAAATTATACAAATACAGTAACAAGCAAACAATATGTGTTTGTTTTTTACTAATACTGAAGAATTATACTATGCAACAAAAGGACCACATTTCAATTGAAAACATATACTGTACTTTAATTATGAATTAATTTAAAATATGACTGAAAGAATGAAACTCACCGTATTTGCTTCTCTCGATTTCCTCGGCAAAGAACTTTTCGATTTTTTCAGCAAAGTGTTTCTTTATGCAGAATATGATGCCAATGCAACCCATGACCACTGCCACTGTTATAAGTCCCAGCCAGAAGGGTTCCTCAAGCATTCTCTCTGATAGTGGTTTATAGGGTATTCGCAGCATTCGATGTTCACACCGCTCACCTGCAAGCATGACACATACAGCAAGTCAACATACTGTAGGTTGCAATTCTCCCTGTCTCCTTGGCTTTCAGGCCTGTGGTAAGTCAATGTGAATTAACCTGGACGATTCACACCATAAACAACACACATACTAAAACTTCGCCTTTAAAATTTGCACTGAGTGACTATGTATACATTTCGGCCTGAAAAAATTATGAATAGCCTATGTTCCTGGTTGGACATTTGCTGCAGGGTATGGATCCCAGGCCCACGGATGTAATTACTTCTAGCTGTATATTGCTCTTCGCATATTTTGTTTACGTAGCCTATTTGAAAATTTGCCACATTATTAGTGTGGTAGAACATCGGATTACGGTGCCAAATACCGAATACTGTACATTTATTCATGTAGAGTTTGACATGGAAAACATCTCAGGTATAGAGAAATACAAATTATATAGTGTAGGTAGATCGATTAATTGCATGATCATAGCAAATAATATGCACCATAATTATGCTAGCTCTTTCTATGAACTAGGTGGCCTGGTATAAGCAAGACTGTTATGAGAGGACTGGATAATATTGTCTGTTGGTATCTTCTAGATATTTGTCTGGGTTACTAGAACTGCTCCAAAACGATGTCTCGATAATTGGGTTTATTTTCATCCGATTTGGCAAGTATACTTGGTTAATCTCTGCTAAGGTCAGTTAACAATGAAACTTAACGTAACCCTAACTTAAACAAGTAATTATGTGGGGTTACGCTACGATGCACTCTGTTTCAGCATTCATATCTGTATCTTTACCCTTTAGAGCTTGTGGTGAGAGTTATTCAAGCAATACTCAAAGGGTTACTGCCTAATATCCAGTGTTCCAGGGTTCAATTGGCAAATGTCTACTTATTTCATGATTCTATAAATTTACTGATAGATGAACAACAGTATTGGATGCTAGGAGGCTAACCATGCTTTTCTGAAAGCCCGGGAATCAAATTGTGAACATTTTGTTTGTAATCCTAACGCGGTAACTATTTCATCACAGATTACCCTTTAAGGTAAAGGCCTAAAGTTCTAAACATCATACGCTCTCTTGTCTAAGTGATAGTGGTACTGACTAATACAAGCCTACGAACAATCTAAATACTGCAGTTGATCAATACAACTGGCGCTTATGTAGTTTCAATGTCTGTTCTTCTATAATGGATTGGTCTGTAAATGAGTATTTTTGTCATAAACTGTAGCAACCTGGGAAATGGAGTTACTACTATTTATGAAGGGATTAGGTAACTGATTCAAAACAGGTTCAAAGGGGTAAAGAACACCATGGCAATGCATAGCTAATATACCGAAATATAATAACATTTCTCAATCACACTTTCATCACTACTCTACTCTAGTACCCTCTCTCAGTACATGTCAAACAAAAACCAACCTTCCCACCAGGCATGACACTGGCAGTGGAATGTGTGATTGGTTGCCGTGCAAGATCCTCTACTCTGGCATGGGTCACCATCACAAGGGGACACTCGTAGCTGGCAACGATCCCCACTGTAACCTAAGTCACACTGGCACAGAAACCCCAGTGGGCCTCCTGCCAGGCACCGACCCCACACGCATGGTGACACCTCACACCATTTTACCTAGGGAGAAAGAAGTTGGGCATAGTTAGTAATATTTATACTACTGCTACTGCTACTGCTACTACTACTACTACCACTACTACTACTACTACTACTCTTTTTTTTTTTTTTTTTTTTTTTTTTTCAACCACTCAGTCTGTGCATCCCCTCTTTGGACCCTAGACTAGGTCAGAATAGTCATCAAAGCGCCTGACTTTGTTGTCATTCATCTACTTCCTATTCCGGGGTAAGCACTCAGACTCATCACTACTACTACTACTACTACTACTACTACTACTACTACTAGATCAAGTATGTTCAAAGCTTTTGAAGCGAATGTTGGGTGACCCTACTTTCGCAAGCAGCCATATCACTGCTTCCAAATTTAATCAATTATTACTAACCCTTAACTGGCAGCGCGCAGCATATGTCGAGTGAAATAAATTTGGACTAAGTGGCAGTGCATGACAGCTGTCGAGCGCCATTTTCAGCACGTAATGTTACTGAGAAAGAGAGAGAGCTGAGCGGTGGGACGAGCGTAGTAACATTATGACCGCTCCCCATGACCACCGTGGACTTACTGAACTGTATTCTACTTTCCTCCCCCCTTTCTCACTCGCTACACAGGGAATTATGTAAGGAAATTACCTTATTTTAGGGTTTTTGCACTCGTGTTGCACGATCGTTGCAAGAGAACCAGTGGTCGTACAAGGATGGTTCAGGTGTCATTGGAAAGCTCTGTTTACGCACTTTCAGGGATAAATACTTGTATTACGCTCTGGGTCTTATTTAGGCATGAACATGAGCATGGAAACAACCCTATTTAGGGTTAAAAAACAAACGCTGTGCGGTACGGTCAAATAGACGGCCTAGCCCGCCAATAAGGTGTTAAGACACTTAACTGCCCTTACTCAAGCTAGATTTTTTAAGAGAATTAGATACTTGAGTAATGCCTTGATAAGAAATAATTTTCCCTTTTTAAGTGCAGGACTCTTTATAAAGAATGTGAGTGCATTGTTCAGGGACAAGTATAATGTAGATACTGGTCATGAAGACCTGGATGTATTAACAGCACGTATAGGATGGGTCCAGAGACATGAGGACCGGTGGGGGACTTGTATTTTTTATGGTGCATAGCCCCTAATTAAGTATGGTATTATGTATCTTAATCTAGATTCATTATATATTACTATGTTATAGTTAGCAAAGTGGTTATTCACATTCATTACTGCATATAAGGTCTAACCCCTGGTTGTTGTAACCCCAGGAAAGCTTGATGCTGCTGGATAAACACAGCCAGGGTGAGTTTGTGGGAGAGTTATGCAGCCAGTGCGCGGCGTCCCCACCGAGTTGTGAGGCCTCTCCCATGCTACTTTGGGTGTCAACGCGTTACCTTGGGTAACTCTCATATATGTGGTACCCTGGGAAACCGTAGGCATCCTGGGTTAGGCTGAGCTTCATGTAGGAAAGTGCCAGTGCTGCTATGGTTGGCTGTGAGCTGAGGTCACAGGTGGCCACTCAACCTGCTGGAGGCTCATACCACCACCTCTCCAGTACACATACCACCACCATTGGAACCTGGGACTGTGGCCGCACTCTAGTGTGGAGCGTTGGTCTATGAGGTATATGTGTTGATGTACAGCATAGTACTAAGATTTATTAACCCTTAACTGGCGGCACCCGGCTATTGTCGAGTTAAATAAATGTGGCCTATGTGGCGGGTCCCGGCTATTGTCGAGTGCAATTTTGAGCACGTAATGTGCTCTGAGAGAGAGCGGAGCAGTGGGAGGAGCGTAGGTTACCTCATGACCGCTCACCACGGTGGCTGTGGAGCTACTGAGCTGTACTCCTTTGTACTCCACCCTCTCTCACTCGTTTCACACGTAATAATGTAAGAAAATGACCGTATATTACCAATTTTGCCCTTCGGTTGCACGATCGTTGCAAGACAACCAGCCATCGTAGAAGGATGGTTCTGGTGTCATTGGAAAGCTGAATTAACGCCCTTTCAGGGATGCATACTTATATTACGCTCTGGCTCTTGTTTATGCATAAAAACGAGCACGGAAACAAGCTCGTTTACGGTAAAACCCCCCGCCGGGCGGCACATCAAATATACTCCTCCACCCGCTCTTAAGGTGTTAAATAATAAATATCTGCAATGTATCTACAGCATATTTTATAAATTTAACTGTTAACACTAAATTGCATTGCAAGAACTTGTTTTTAAATTTCTATAATGCATTAATTTTTAAGATATGTAATGTATATATATTTATTGTATGTACTGTATGTTATGAAATAAAGACATTGAACTTGAACTTGAACTACTATTACTACTTCTACTGCTAATAATAATAATCATAACAATAATAATAATAATAATAATAATAATACTAAAATGATGATAATAATTGTAGCGTATATTTAAATAAATACTTATACTAATAGGGTAAAAATAATCTGACAGTCGATCAGAAACTTCTACGTTATTTAATGAACTCAAAAGGCAATTAATATTGAGTAGCCTATAGTTAATGTTTCTCGATCCTGATTGAAATAAGTACAAACTAGAAGAGGCTGATTATCTATGAATACACAGTATACTTGTCCTTTGGAACTGTCAATTCCTATTACAATCTATCTGTGTAGGAACTATTCAAAGATTGACTTAAGGGGAGGTATTTAGTTTGTTCCCTAGACCTCCATCAACCTTAAAATTACACCCCCTCGAGTCCCTTTCAAGATAAATTTGTACATTTTTCGGTAGAAAAATGTCCCGGCCGAAGGCCGATTCCTCTTAAATTACAGGCTCGCTATCGCTCGCCAGGATAAAATAGACACCTGAATTGCACGAAAGGTCTTAATATGGGGTGAAAGTTCTTAAAATCGCTAAACTAATGGGGCAAACGTTTTATAATATCAAAAGCAATGGGGCTAAACATGAGGGAGAAAGGAGTCAAGAAAACAATCCCTCAAGTGGAAATCTCCCCTTAACTCGACTTCGGTTTCAAGTTGCAATAACTAAGAACTAGAAAGGTAAACTTTGCATTAGATAATGTAGGTTATAGATAATAGATATCACACGCAAGCGATAGCATGCTTCAACGAGGTTATATCTATAGATTATTATTATAGATTATTATTATTATAGATTATTATTATTATAGATTATTATTATAGATTATTATTATAGATTATTATTATTATAGATTATTATTATTATAGATTATTATTATTATAGATTATTATTATAGATTATTATTATTATAGATTATTATTATTATAGATTATTATTATAGATTATTATTATAGATTATTATAGATTATTATTATAGATTATTATTATAGATTATTATTATTATAGATTATTATTATAGATTATTATTATTATAGATTATTATTATTATAGATTATTATTATTATAGATTATTATTATAGATTATTATTATTATAGATTATTATTATTATAGATTATTATTATAGATTATTATTATAGATTATTATAGATTATTATTATAGATTATTATTATAGATTATTATAGATTATTATTATAGATTATTATTATTATAGATTATTATTATAGATTATTATTATTATAGATTATTATTATTATAGATTATTATTATTATAGATTATTATTATAGATTATTATTATTATAGATTATTATTATAGATTATTATAGATTATTATTATAGATTATTATAGATTATTATTATAGATTATTATTATAGATTATTATTATTATAGATTATTATTATTATAGATTATTATTATAGATTATTATTATAGTGCAACTTCCTTTGTGAACTTCCTTTGTGAACTTCCTTTGTTAACTTCCTTTGTTAACTTCCTTTGTTAACTTCCTTTGTGAACTTCCTTTGTGAACTTCCTTTGTGAACTTCCTTTGTGAACTTCCTTTGTGAACTTCCTTTGTTAACTTCCTTTGTGAACTTCCTTTGTGAACTTCCTTTGTGAACTTCCTTTGTTAACTTCCTTTGTTAACTTCCTTTGTGAACTTCCTTTGTGAACTTCCTTTGTGAACTTCCTTTGTGAACTTCCTTTGTTAACTTCCTTTGTGAACTTCCTTTGTGAACTTCCTTTGTGAACTTCCTTTGTGAACTTCCTTTGTTAACTTCCTTTGTTAACTTCCTTTGTTAACTTCCTTTGTGAACTTCCTTTGTGAACTTCCTTTGTTAACTTCCTTTGTGAACTTCCTTTGTTAACTTCCTTTGTTAACTTCCTTTGTTAACTTCCTTTGTGAACTTCCTTTGTTAACTTCCTTTGTGAACTTCCTTTGTGAACTTCCTTTGTTAACTTCCTTTGTTAACTTCCTTTGTTAACTTCCTTTGTTAACAAAATAGTTTTCAAATGGGCAGGTTTTTATACCTTTCTCCTGACTATTGTTCAAGCTAAATTAGACTAAACACAACCCTAATTACAAACCCACATAGATTGCGTGTATTTTTACTGTAATGCCCTAATCCTTTGCTTGAGTCAAGTTTATCTGCTCTTCGATATGCCTAGTATATTTCGGAAGTTGGGGGTTGAATCCTTTGCTCCCGATCATATAATATAAACTCTTAAAAAGTCTTGGGGAACCACCATACACATTTAACTACTAATAATCTGGCTAATAGATCCTAACGGAGTACTATCTGATAGCTTTTGCTTTACTAACCAATTGAAAGCTAGCATTCAACTCAGTATATATTGTATTACATAATTACAGTTGTCTTCACCTATAGTAAGGCTTTTATTGTCTGCCCAAGAAGGCACATCGATTTTTTTGGGAGGTGACCCGGTACTCTTAGTCAAACATCTTGTCTTTCTCAGTAAAATCTTGTGGGAACGGAACGGAACGGAAGTATATAGTAAAGGTGAGGCAAGTAATCAAATTTACCCTAGTGATACGACCTACGCCAAGGCCGATTTTACACTCCAGGTACCCAGTTTAACGTATGGGTGGGACGAGGCGAACACGAGAGAAGGTCTTGTGGGCCCTGGAGGGTCCCTTATAAAAATGATTTCTTCTTGTTTTGCCTCTTCCTTCCTCTTCTCTTTCTTTCATCACCTCAATGCTGGCCAGTACACTAGATCTGCTATACTCGTCCTTGTCTTCCACCAACTGGTTCTGGCTGTGGATTGCTTGCGATGATGTGTGAAGGAGGGCAATATGAGTGCAAGCTCTCGTATACTTGAGGTGATTTGAAGCGAAGGCAGGCTTGCTAACATTCTCCTTCGGTGCTGAATATGACTCCTCCACAGTGGTTGGATGGCCCAGAGATTTCCCTGTCACAATCCCTCCATGGTGGTTGGAGAGGAAAGGAGGTTGGGTGTGAGCGCCGCTGGGGAAATGCTCTCCTAACTGTACTGTATCACGAAGGGAAGTCCCAGGGACAGGGGACAGGGAATATAGTAAAGGTGAGACAAGTAATATAATTTTGAGTACTTTTTTTTTATAGTCCCAGGCATTAAGCATGAATGAATATAGAAAAGGTGGGTGAAAGTGAAAGAAGGGAAGTTTTTATTGGTGTAGTAGTAGAGAAAGTGTCAAAGTAGGAGGATAAAGAGTGTCGGGGCTTGACCCAACGTGCGTGAGTTTTTCAATTTGGGTTGGTGGAGGGTTGTGACATTATTGTTGATATTATTGAGAGTAATTTTTTGGAAAGCTTCAGTATGGCATGCATGGAGGGAGGGGAGACTAAATTTTGGGTGGTAAAGGCAAAAGGAGTATTAATTTAGGGTGGTAAAAGTTTGCAAAAAAAGGTGGCAATTTTGGATGGAAATGGTCTAAAAGGTGACCTGTCAATTTTGGATGGTAAGGGTCTAAAGGGGGGCAGCAAGGCATAGCTGTCAACTGCCGAATTGAAGTTGGTTGCACTGTGTTGTGAAGAGCTTACTTTACATTGTGTACTATGTTATTTTTGAGACATTTTGGCTTGTGGGCGAGTAAAATAATGGTGAAAATTTTAGTGTGAGTTTGTGGTGTGTAGACATTTAAGTGAATAAGGGATTGGGAGCCTCTCTGTTAATTGGGTGTAAAAGGTTTGACCAGGGACGGATGGGTTGAGTAATATCATTAAAAATTTGGACACAATTATTAAAGGTCTCAAGTTTTTCAAGTTGTTTGTTAGCCAGAAATTTATTATAAACATTAAGTGGAGTTATGCAAGAGAGTTCATGTAAGTGTTCCGATGTTTGGAACTCATACCACTGAGTTCCATGGATCCACCTCAGTGCTTTATTTTGTACTCTTTGGAGTTTAATTCTGTGGGAGTTTGCCAAAAGAGTGTTGGTCAGTGGGGCATAGCAAAGTAGTGGTCTTATTAGGGCTTTATACAAATGAGTTTTAGTTTTGATGGAGGCATTACGAAAACGGAAAATTGATTGGAGGGATTTTGCAGCAATGGGGATGATTTGACTTGCATGACGATGAAAGTGAAGTTTTCTATCAAAGGTTAGACAGAGTACTTTGTTAGTGGGCGAAACAGTTACTGAGATATGGTTCTGAGGAGGTGAGCAGGAGTTGAGGAATAGTGGTCTAGGACGGAGGTAACCAGTGGAAATATAGGTGATAAAGGATTTTCGAGGATGAGCCTGAATCCGCCATTTCTGTTCCCATTGTGCTACTCGGTCAAGCTCTCTCTTAGCTTTGTTTGTCAAACCGTCTATGGTGTTTGCCCAAACAAGCTGTGTCACGTCATCAGCGTACATAATTGTGAGAGAGTCATTATTGATTGGATCTGGCATGTCATTAGTGTAGAGAATGTACAGTGTAGGTGCGAGAGGTACGCCTGCATAGAGTGGAAATGAGTCTGAATAGAGATTTGAACATTTAATTTTGGCTGATCTGTTATCCAAAAATTTGCAAAGAAGTGTTTTAATTGGTAGAGGGAAATTGAAATTCTCGCAGATTTTGTACTTCAGGCCTATGTGCCACACAGTGTCAAAAGCGCGTTTTATATCTTTTGTAATGAGTGCTGTTTTGTTTCTGTTTCTGCAGTGTTTGGTAATGTGAATGTAGTTGGTGATTATGTTAAGCGCTTCCTGAGTGGATCTGTGAGGTCTGAAGCCAAACTGTTTGGCAGTGAGAAGTCCTTCGTCTTCGAGATACAGCCTGAGTCGGCGATTTATGATTCTTTCGAAAGTCTTCTCAAGAGTCTCAAGTAGACTAATGGGTCTGTAGTTCAGTGGGTCTTTGTTATTTTGATTTTTCTTGGGGATTAGGATGATTGTCGCAGTCTTAAAGCAGATGGGGAAGTAACCTGATGCCAGGATGGCGTTGTACAAGCAAGTGAGTGCATTTATAAATGTGTTTGGAAGGTGTTTCACAATGTGATGGTTTATACCCAAGGCACCAGGCGCCTTCCTCCGTGATTTTGAGAGAATGAGCTTAACTTCGTCAGGCACAATGGGAGCAGTAAGGTAGTTGTCGGGGTTAAGTGAGTTTGTGTTGATGTGTGTATCGTAAGAGATGTTGTCCGCAATATTAATGATGTGTTGCTCAATGTTTCGAATGTGTTGTTGGGCGGGTCTTTCAGGAGGGTGTGGGTAGTATACTTGTGCCCATGTATCTTTAAAGGCGTCTGTGATTTCCATGGGATCAGTGATGGTGTTACCGTTTACAATGAGTGAAGAAGTTGTAGGTTTTTTGTAGCCTTTTAATCGATTTATATGTTTCCAAAATTCCCAGGGTTTTGTTTTTCTGTGTTCAGCAGTGCGTATGAGGTATGTCCAGTGGCTGTCTTGGTCAGATTGCAGGCTGTCTAGGATATGGTTTCTGAGGTGTGAGAGGTCATGTCGTACTCGGCCTAAGGTGTAGTTTTGTTTATTCTGTTCAAATCGACGGCGATAGCACACAAGAAGTCTTTGTGATCGTATGGAGGGTCTGAATGTGTGTCTGACTTTGTAAGCTGTTTTGGGTATGGTAGTGTTTGCAGCATTAATGATTGTGTTGTGTAAGTGTTCAATTTGTTGGTCTAGATTCGTGTAGTGTAATCCCTCATAGTCAGTTGTATAATCTTGTTGTGATAAGATGTGTTGAAATTAATCCCAGTTTGCCCTGGAGTAGTTGTGATGTGATGAAGATGGAACTAAAATGGGATTAGAAGATATTTGCATGAACATGGGGATGTGATCAGATCCTGATAAAGGTCCTGGCGAAATTTGATGGTGAAAAAGGTTAAATACGTGGTTAGATAAAATGAGATCAGGTTTGCCAGACCCATTGTGTGTGAAAACTGTGTGAAAATCTGGGCCAAGGAAATTTAGTCTTTTAATGTGGTGTAGTGGTAGAAGTTGTGTTCCGTGTGGGTTGTTGGTAGTGTGTTGAAAAGTGTGATGTTTAGCATTAAAGTCTGCAAGGATGAGTGTGGGCACATTGTTGTTGAATAGTGTGTTCCGATCGGTGTAAGGAATGTGTGTGTTGGGTTTGACATAATTGTAGTGGCGACTATGAGGGGACCAAGCGTTGTGTGTGTTTTTACTGCTAAGAAGTGTTTATATGTCCAGTCTGTCATGAATTTGTGTTGTATTGTACTTTTGATCATGATAGCAACTCCGTTGTCCCAGGAACGGACGGAGGAATATAGAAATGATGAGACAAGTAATAGTTTTGATCACCCAATGCCTCGAATACTAGAGTTGGGACAGAGGAAGTAGTAGGAGGTGAGGAAGTGAATTGTAGTAGGAGATGAAGTTGTCGAGGCTTGACCCAACCTGCGTGAGTTGTGTTTTGGGGCTAGGATGGGGGACAGGCAGGACAGACAGACACTTATGAATGGAGGAATATAGAAATGATGAGACAAGTAATCAAATTTACCCCAGGATACGACCTTGCCTATGCCGTTTTTCCACTCCAGGTACCCATTTTTATGTCTGGGTGGGACAAGGCTAACACGAGAGCAAGTCAGCCCAATGACTTATGAGCAATCCTGGTGGCTAGCCAAGTTCTCATTCTCGTGTGTTTGATTGGTTGCAGGAAGCCACCAATCAGGTCCCTGGATTCATTTGAGCCACAACGATTCCAGGTACTCATTTTCGTCTGAGTGAGACGGAACTATACAGGAATTGGAGTTTGTTCAACACTCCTGGGCTACTTGGACCCTGGTGGCAAGCCAGGGAAATTTCTCCCATCCCATGTATGTGTGGGAACCATCTGATCAATGTTGGTCCCGGGTGCAATCACCCATCCAGCTACTGCTGTGCTGGTGGAGGGCCACCAAACCTACCCAACAATTGCTTTGCTGGTACCAGGTGGTCACCCATCCAACTACTAACCAGACCCCACGTTGCTTAACCTCGCTGGTTTAAACCAGCATTGCCAACCCCATAGGCCCGGGTTGCCACGTTGTCCCAGGCCACACCCTCCTCCTTATATACCCATGCCTCACGCCAGGTGGCTCGCTGATTGGTCGAGCCGGCTGGGTGAGTGATAAGGTAGCTGTGAGGCTGCTTTGATTTTGTCGCTTCCCCTCTTTGTGTTATATTTCACTCCAATAGTACCCCGGCAATGCATTTCTCACATTTTTAAGTGGTTAACACAGTGGTGATAGGATGCTTTTTACTGGGATATATGCTATGGTAGGAAAAGGAGAACGAGTTAGAAGTTAGCCGATCTCTGCACTGTACATTGTGAATGTCGGCAGAATCAAAGCCAGGCTGCTGATTGTCTGCCACTCTGGGGAGGTTTTGGTGATATTCTTGACACCCTTTTTTAGCATTTTCCTGGGCAAATCCTGATCGGTGATTGGTTCCCACCATTATTACTTCACCATCCCCTTCTTTATTAAGACGTGCTCCCAATCACCACACTAGCTTTCCAATATAACTCCTCACTTCTGGTTGTCAGTCAATTCTATCACCATACTGTACCAGAGAAGTGTGTAGTTGTCTTGCCTGGGTTTGGTGAGGTAGTGCTGTGCGAGCTAAGAGAGTGTCATCTTAACGATTCAGGATCTCTTGTAGTGTCCATACGGATTCCACCCGCTGCCCTTTCCCACTCACAGTTGCTACCAAGCGACAGAGCGTATACTCTGGGTTGCTGGGGAGAGACATATACTTTGGACTGACACGGATTTCCTGTGGGTGTCAGTATATCAGGTTCCGGGTATCTGATTGGTGGATGACTAACACGGTCACTACGGGTAATTGTTTCAGGTTGCTTATTAGTTTTAAAGCTCTCGCGAACTTCATTAGTCTTGTCTTTTCGTTGGCTCTCATATTCTTTTGTTATCGTTCGACGAGGTGAGTCGGTCTGACCGGATTTATAGGTGTTTTTCTGTCTTTCTGTGCTGCTATGATTTGTTTGGGTGTTCGTGATGTGATTTTCTTTCAGCTGATTTGATTGACCAGGTTTCTGAGTCTTTTTCCTTCCCATCAGTGTCTGTTTCATAATCGGGGAAATTTGAATCTGCTTCTTGTTCTAAATTAATCTCATATTTCCTGTCTTCTGGATAAGTTTCCCCGTCACTCTGATCAGACTGGTTTTCCTTTTCTTGTTCACTCATCCCGTCCTCGCTCCATTCATCTGGTCTTGTAGGAAGGGGTCCTTCATATCTCTTAGTATGTCGAATGTGAGTAACTTATATACCCCCCCCCCCACATTTCGGTACCAGTACCAGTCCATTGATTTTGACAATTTGGAAAGGGCCTTCATATTTGTCTTTGAGCTTACCTGCCCAAGTTGGTTTTTGAGGGTCGGAGTTTTGGGTTGCTTTCGATGAATATGAGTTTGAATTTCATCCCGTCACTTCCCTTTTTCTTCGTAGTAGGTTTCAGGTTGCAAATAGGGCTTGTTTGTTTATTATGTAGGGTAACAGGCCTTCTTGGGGAAGCTTGGGAGTAGTGCCGAAAATAATTTCATAGGAAGAGTAACAGATGGTCCTACATACCATAGTGATAACTCCTCAAATGATCTCTGATAATATTTCTGGCTATTCTCTGCTGATTTCCCCCTTTTGTGAACTCAGGTTGGCCCTTACACAATTTGTTAATAATCGATGATTCTTTTCACATATAGCATTCCCTTGTGGCCAGTATGGTGAGGTATGTAACCTAAAGTATCTCCGAGATAGTACCAGACTTCATTGTCGAATTCTCTACCTCGATCACTCAGAATGCAGTCAGGAATGCCGTATGCAAAAATGACTCTTTCCAAAATACAGTTTGTTACCGTTTCAGCTCTCTCATCTTGTATAGCACTGGTGATTGTATATTTGGAGAATACATCTAAACACGTCAGAATATACCTCTTCTTTTGTTTTTTGGGTAGTGGTCCAACAATGCCCATGATAACATTTCCCAGGGCTTTCCAGCCGTAATGTGGCCTGCTTTTTGCCTTGAGCCTCAGCCATCTTTCCCTCATTGACAACCCAAGCAGCTTTGGATCACTTGTCTGACAATCTGATCAGCTCGGGGAGTCCAATATCTCTCGTTAGAACTACTGGAGGACTCTGAATTGACCTAGGTGAGCACCCCTTCCCTCTTTCCCATGCATTATTCCAATCATGCGTTTGGCTTCATCGTACTCTAAAACAACTCGATCTCTAGAATCTCTCCATGCTCCTTCATCATAACACATTTGGGCTCTTTTTGCTATGGGGAGACCTGAGATGCTCTTCTCTTCAGGTGTCGTGGGTATTTGTAAGTTGGCTATGTGAAACCTTTAACAATCCATCAGCATATGTGTGAATTTTGCCTGGCCGTTGTCTGACATCAAATGAAATTTCTCCAAAATCACTTTCCATTTTACAAATAGGCCGTCTTCAGTTTTCAACTTTCTCAGCCACTGCAAACTGTGATGATCCGCAATAACTTCAAAATATACCCCGGCTAAATATAGTCTAAAATGTGCGGCCCACACCAAGGCCAAATATTCTTTTTTGGTAGCACTATAGTTTTTCTCGTACAGCTGGCGCAGGTCACAATGCCCTCTTTGTTTTCTACTTGTTGGGCTAGGACTGCGCCTAGTCCATCATCGGATGCACCAGTGTATAATTTGAAGTGGTAAAGTCGGGGTGGCAAATTATTGGTTCTGAGGCCAATTTTTCTTTCAGAATTTTCAAAAGCAGCCGGACAGCTCTGGTCCCAGTCAAATTTTCTTCCCATTTCTAGTCGGGCATTTATTGGTTTGGCAATCTTGGAGTTCGGTATGAACCTCCGGTAGTAAGAGGCAATTCGCCCAAAGGCTCTAACTTCTCTAACTGTAGTAGGGGGTAGGATTTCCGAAATAGCTTTCACTTTGTGTGGGTCAGGTTGGATTCCTCTTTTGGACACCACATGACCCAAGTATAATAATAATAATAATAATAATAATAATAATATTAATAATAATAATAATAATAATATTAATAATATTAATAACAAAAAAAATATATATACGGTATATACTGTATATACCGGTATATGTACAGTATATATATATATATATATATATATATATATATATATATACTTTTTTTTTCTTACATAACGCCACATGAGTATTTCGGACACAAAATTTAACCTTTTCATACCATGCAATTCTGAGATCTTACCTGGCAGAAATGGCCCGTGTATCCTGGTGTGCAGACACAGGAGTGATTGTGTCCGTGTGTGACACAGCGACCACCATGGAGGCAGGGAGAGGGGTCACACCAAGCCACACCACCACCCACACGAGCCCCTACACCACTCACACCTAATGAACGGTTCAACCAGCCGGGATCTGACGGACACACAATTAAAATAGAAAACTCTGCGGAAAACTCTCATAGCATAATTTGTTGTTCGCTAAAAAAGTACTCTGTTAACTCCAGAGTAAGGGCTACCATGCAATTGTTTCTATTTATCTGTCCAATTATCTATATCTAATTATATTTATTAATTTATATATTTTTACTTTTGTATACCCTCAGACGGGCTCGAACCACCGACAGTTAAGACTTAACCTTTTCCTATTTATATTAAGGAGAAGGGAAATCCTACATGGAGAACGCCTACCTACTGATCTATCAATTATTTCTGATTGCCTCCAAGACCCATTTATCCCTCTATCTATCCATCGCAATCTTCCACAAGACTATCAATTACTCTTCAACAATACACAAATCAACCCTTCATCTTCTGTTGAGTGGTACTTGAAAAGTAGACAGAATGGATAAAAAACACCATCTGAGGAAGAACACTTTATTGACAACGTTTCGCAGATAGCTTCATCGGGTCATCATCATCAGGTCACATCAGTGACCTGATGAAGCTATCTGCGAAACGTTGTCAATAAAGTGCTCTTCCTCCGATGGTGTTTTTTATCCCTTCGCCTTCTCTCAATAGTCTTGGTGTATCTTGTGTATACCTTTCTTGGAAAGATCATATTAACACTCTTGCTAAAACAGCTTACCAGTAGCTAGGTATGCTCAACTGTCTCTGTGGGTTGTTCACCCCCGCACAGCTTCTGGCTCTGTATATGGGCACAGTGCGCCCATGTATCGAGTATTCCCTTGATTTTGACCCTGTCACTCTTTCAACTATGGGGGAGGCACTCGCTATAGGCAGTTATGCCTTTTGCCTCCCTCAATCACATAGAAAAAAAACAAAAAATTGTTCGCATGTGAGGGGAGGTTCCACCCATTGCCCGTACCGCACTCCTCAAAGGAGTCGAGTCAAAAGCATACCACCTCATCAACTCACTTACTCTTACTAGTTCCCTACAATCTCTTTCTGCATGACATATTACGCAATGTTGCAGCTCTTGCACTATTCTATCGCTATTACAACAATCAGTGTTCTTCAGAATTCTCTCCCTTGCGGCAAGTGCGAGGCACCCACCTTTCAACACAGTCTTTCTCTCCTATGCTGTCCAGTTCTCCAACTCAAGAATTTGCAAATTTTCTCAGTCTTTCTTCTACTCAACAAGTGAACTCTGGTACTCTCTCCCTCAATCAATCTTTCTTCCATCCTATGACTTAGACTGCTTTAAACTTAGTGTGTCCAGGCATTTTGAATGCAACGTCCCTATTATTTGTCTCTGTCACTCTTTTGGCATTGAGGGAGACACTCGTTACAGGCGGCCTGTCTTTTGTCTCCTTTATGGACTTAAGGAAAAACACAAAAACTAAAAACAATTCATACACTAATCGTAGGATCCATATTCCAGGATACCATACAGGAATTTTTACAAGTACCACATCGCAACTCGGACTTTATATTTAACTTAACGCTAACCGAACCAAGCACGAGAGTCATTAATAAGTATATATCACAAATGCACGTAGTCTAATAAAAAAATTATACTCTCAGTCGGTTAAAGCATAGACAATCGTCCTGTTTGTCGGTGGTTCGAGCCAGGTTGAAAGTATAAAAACATTTAGTAGCTCAAGTGTATTTGTGAAATATACTCAAATATTTATGACTCCTGTGCTTGGTTGGATTAGAATTAAATTAAATTCATTTCAGCCTGATTCGCGTGGGGGTACTTGTAAAACTCCCTATGTGGTATCGTGGAATAGGGATCCTACGGCTTGTGTATGAGTTGAAATACGTTCTCCAAGTAGGACTTCCCTTCCCATTAATATTAACAGGAAAAGGTTAAGATTAGTATAATTTATCACTCCGTGTTAGAGTTGGTTAAAAACATATACAATCATCCTGACTGTCGATGGATCAATCCCGGCTGAGTGTATAACAGCCTTTAGTAACTCACGTGCATTAGTAAGATATACTTAGTATATATACTGTATATACAGTTTATAGATATAGATAGAGATAGAGATAGAGATATATATATATATATATATATATATATATATATATATATATATATATATATATTGATCTGTTATAATATGGGAGTAAATTAAGAGAGAGGGAAAGGATGGAAAGAGCTTGAATCTACAGTATATTACTCCAACGTAATAATATCAGTTTCTCTAATATGAGTTGTGTGCTGTCCGAAACGTTAGAGAGTAGTGTAGGTGTGTGGCAATCAAATGGGGGAAATTTCTCTAATGCATAGAAGGGAAGATGTACAGTAGGGTAGTGATCGAGAGAGTGGAAGATGTACAGTAGGGTAGTGATCGAGAGAGTGGAAGATGTACAGTAGGGTAGTGATCGAGAGAGTGGAAGATGTACAGTAGGGTAGTGATCGAGAGAGTGGAAGATGTACAGTAGGGTAGTGATCGAGAGAGTGGAAGATGTACAGTAGGGTAGTGATCGAGAGAGTGAAAGTGAGAACGGAGAAAAGGGTAGGTGAGGAGCAGGGAGAGTTTAGGAAGGGAAGTCGAGTGTGTGTAAACCAAATGTTCTCCTTGAAATGTGTTGTTGAGAAATATCTGGAGAAGGGACAAAAGTTGTATGCTGCCTTTATGGACTTGGAACAAGCCTATGACAGAGTTAATAGAGAAGGTCTGTGGAAAGTATTGAAAATATACAGAGTAGCTGGTAAGTTGCTGAAAGCGGTGAAGAGCATGTATGAGGGTGTTGCCGTACATGTGGAGAATGAACAGAGTGAGTTCTTTGATCTGAATGTTGGGTTAAAGCGAGGGTATTTCATGTCCCCATGGTTGTTCAATATTATATGGATGGAGTCAAGAAAGAAATTCAAGGAAGAGCAGTGGATGTTGGTGTACCCCTAATAAGGGAAGGAAATGAGTGGAAGTTGCTTTTACTGCTGTTTGCTGACGATACAGTTCAGATGGGTGATATTGAGTGGGATATATAGGGTCTGGTAAAGGAACCTGAAGGATAATGTGGGGAAGACTAAGGTTATGCAGTCACAGTGTGAGGTGAGGTTGAATGGTCAGGTTATGGAGAATGTCTGCTCATTTAACTATTTGGGCAGTGTGATGAGTAAAGATGGGAGTATGGAGGATGACGGTGCAACAGGGGAAGAGGGTTGTAGGAACGCTGAAAGCAGTGACAAGGAATTGGGTGGTCAACATGGAAGTAAATAAGTAATTGCATGATAGTGTGGTAATCGCAACAACGACATACAGAAGTGAAGCATGGATGTTGATGGAGAGGCATAAATCAAGAGTGAGAGGGGTGGAAATGAGTTACTTTGGAAGTGCATGTAGAATTACATGGAGGAATAGACAGACAAATAAGGAAGTAAGATAGCAGTGTGGTGTGGATGTGCTGGAAAGTGTGAAAAAGAACTCCTTGAGGTGGTTCGGCCATATGGAACGTATAGGAAGCGAGAGCATGACTAAAACAGTATAATAGAGTGAGGTGGAGGGACAGAGAGGGAGAGCCAGATCGAGAGTAAGGTGGAGGAATGGAATTGAGAGGTATATATGAGAAAGTGGTGTTGGTTGGGAGGAGGGGCGCAGGCATATGGGGAACAGAGGTTCATAGGGGCGATTCATTCGTGGCCTCCATTTCGGGGATCATGGTGTCTGGCAATGGATATATAGATAGAATTCCTTCTGTTTAAGAATTGACGAGACAAGTAAAAAGTTAGTTTGATTGTTTTGGTAATGACTAATATTAGTAAATCAATTACCTTTGACAAATGGTCTGCAGAGATATTGTTAACCCATTAAATACGATGAATCCATTCTTACCTTTATGCTTAGTATTGTTAGAAGATTTACGTCAGTTTATGAAGTACAAGTGGAAGTTAATAGGTTAATAGAGATAAAGTTACCACTCTAACTCTCAGAAATGCCCCCCAATTTGAATACATTAGACAAAGGATAACAATATAATAGGTATAATGCCTTCATCGTTTCACCACTGTTTCGTTTGCGTAGTTTGTAGGCATTTATTATTACCCTAATTATATACAGAAGCTTATGTAGAGGCAGACGTAAGTAATTTTGGATAAAAAAATGCAAAGAAAATATTCTTTCCATACCAACTCGTAGGACTTATTGTCGGAGCAAAGTCCACAATTGACCCCATGTAACTTAGGCCGAATAATAATACATTAATTCCTCTCTTAGCAAGCAGGGGTGTTACATAAGAATGAAGTATAGCACAAATGCATTATGAGCTTCATGAATAATTTTGTTTCGTCTCATTAGGATTTGGACCACGGTTGATAAAGTTGTTGTTCCGTGGGGTTACCCGTAAAGATCTTGCATTGGGTTAACTATAGATATCCATGTAGTGCACTCTGAATATGCAAATATAAACGTGATTCATAACTTGGCAAAGCAACACAGTGGGCGGTGAATACTGGTGAATACACACACATACACGAACACACACCCACACACACACATATGCTATATATATATATATACACTTTTATACAGGTACATATATATATATATATATATATATATATATATATATATATATATATATTCGAATAAATAATGAGAGATGATATAGGAAAAAGCTAATTTTATACAAATATCATATCAAACAAAATAGGTTGCAATAGTAGTAATATTTTAGTTAACTTAGATTAACGTGTAATGGATGGAAATCATTTACCTGCACGAATGTCGTATGAGGCACTGAAGAAGGCAATCGAAGAGACCCAGTTGCTGCTATCATTATATATATGTGTGTTTGGTTGCATAAATGGAGGATTTAGTTTTACAATGTGTGGTTGGCGCTGTGAAGGTAGGTGGGATGAGGCAATAACAGTATGTTGAGGCAATCTATTAGATTCTTTTGTGGTAGGATTTACGTCCAATGTAATTTCTGGTGCATGTTTGAGTTTCGTTTTGGTTGATGGGTTGGTGGTGGTGAATATGTAGTGATTGGTGAACGTATTGAGTGTACGATCATTGTCTGATATGTCAAATGTGCTAGAAGTTGTGGTTGAAGGCCGATGAATACTTGCAGTAGATTTATGAGAAGGATTAGGAAGAGTTGATGGAGGAACAACGTAAGATCGACTTAAGAGCAATGATAGCGAACGCGGTTTATTGGTGTCAGAGAACGATGACGAGATAGGTGACAAAATAGGAGGATTCTGGGTGGTGGAATCAGATGGAAGCAAGACCAATTTATGCTGCAGCTTTACTTGCGAAAAATGGTGTGTATAATTTGTGTTATTTATTGAATCGGAAACAATTGTTGAAACAGTTGAATGCACTTTATTAAACAATGAGTGTTTGGATGAATTGGAGGAGTCTTGCATTGGGCGTTGAGTGGTGGATTTATTAGCGGGATTAAGTTTGAAAGATGAAGTAAATGAATTATTTGATGACTGTTGACTGTATGATTGCCCTGGGCGGATGTGAACTTCACGTATTAGTAAGGTGTTGAAGGTGGATCTGATGGAGAGCTGATTGTGAACTGAGGGTTCCACTTTGCAAACCCGCCAGGTAAATCCGCTTCTTCCTGCATACCAGTCTTCCACTTCAATATAGTCCTGTAATTAACATATATTAAATTAAAGTGTGTTCGGTATACCACGTGCATTATTCTGCAAAGCAAGAACAATCAGATATACCCATCTTAAATGACAAATGATAATGCAATATAGGGAAGCATTTAATTCATAAGCACGGTATATTAGTAGACACTTAAACGGTAAGATTTTGTGAAAATGTTCCCTTGCATTAGGTTATTCTTACTGTATTCCATGGCGATATATTTGTGTAAAGAGGTGGATAGATTAATCATAAACAAATGGTAAACAAATATATATTGCAAACACCTTAAATTACACTGACATACATGATTGTCTAACCATATATTAAGCACTATTACCAACCTCAATGACTATATTTTGTACCTGTACACATGGTGAGGAGGGAGAAGCCAGAGTGACCACGTTAAACAGCCTGAGGTGCACCTGGTGTCCGAGGGGAGCCACCAGCTGACGGGTCAAGGTCACACCGGGCGCAGGAGGAAGGGGGAAATTGAGTGTGTGTAGCTGTCCTTCTGCTTGCTTGGATAACCCTTCTGCAGTCCTACCGTCATGTGTTGAGGCTGTGTTGGACTCTGATGGGTCTCTGTCAGACCCGGCTGACACTTGCTTTTTGCTGGGAGTTGTTGAGAGGTCTTCCAAATGTAATACCACACGCTCATCAAAATTAGTCCCTGAAAATAATGTTAACAAAATTTCATAGGAAAAAAGAGTGCTACCTTTACTAGTTCATTGGTATATTTTAATGATATAAAAATGTCACATATCTCTACGTCGAGTAATGGTATATAATGCAACATGCCAAATAAAACTCTCAGATGCAAATTTGTAAATAGAATGAGGTTCCATAAGTAATTTATACAGAAAGACACATTTACGTAAATGGGTATAATAAATTAATAAAAGCAAAATTTGTTTGCATGTGTAATAAATACCATGATATTATTTTGTGTAGTGCTCAATCCACATTGGTAACATTATCCGGCATCTATTTCACCCCAAGAGAGAGAGAGCGAGAACGACCGAGAGACAGAGTTAGAGAGAGACTTATGGTTGGCTATTATAATTATATAATGTGTGTTGTTAGCGAGTAGATAACACATATACAGTATATGTCCTTCTGGAAGGGCCTACTAGCGCACCAGAAGAATAACAACTGGAAATACAGGGAAGGTTAATTACATAGATATTCTTACCTTGACACACCATCCGTATGATTATCTGAACTTTACTCTTTAACTTGCTTCTTATTACAATGACATTTTAAACAATAAACATTATGTAATACAAGCTATGAACCACAATAGTTATTCTGAATTTAAGGCATTATATAGAGATTGTTCAGCATTTTGTTACGTAATTATAACTGAACATTGAATAGGAAAATTGCCTTGATATTTCAAATATTTGTCTGGAAGTTGGCTGGTATATACTACATATTTTGAAAATTGAATTAATAGTAACAACAAATAATTTTAGTATTGACCTTGACCTTTGATACAAATTGGATTTATTTAAAATGTGTATCTGACCTTTCTATACGAATGGCAGATATAAATGTAAGTTTTGTTGAGCGTTTTTCCGTCAGTTAAGGAAAACAATAAACACTAATCTAGATTTGACCTTTCCTCTGGCATTTGACCTTAACTTTATTATTATTCAAAAATTAAATACGGTATATATATAATATATATATATATATATATATATATATATATATATATAGTGTATATATATATATATATATATATATATATATATATATATATATATATATATATATATATATATATATATATATATATATATATATATATATATAGTGTATATATATATATATATATATATATATATATATATATGTATAATAAATATATACAGTATATATATATATATATATATATATATATATATATATATATACAGTATATATATATATATATAAATTATATATATATATATTAGTAAAGCCAGGTAGTAAATTTTCTTTAATACATACGAGGTTGAAAGAAATGGCAATTTCTGCGTTGGAAATTTTATTATTCAAAGTTTCCAGGTCTCTGATGAGTTTTCGCTGGGTGGCAGGAAGTAGATGAATGAGATTAGCAAAATTCATGGTGGTACAGGGTTACATTAATGTACATGATGATACAGGATATACGACGCGTTTCACTGAACAATCAGCATTATCAAGTAAGGATAGAATGATATAAAAGGTAAACAGGAAGGGTATATATAGAGGGTGGAGGATCAGAGGAGGCGAAAATCAGGGGGCAAAAGTCTGCTATTGGTGGAGGGGTATTCTAGGAGTGTTAGAGAGAGATCCGCGTCACGCAGGCACACTGGATGCGGGAAGGTGGTGGTCGGTTGGCGGGGTCGAAGCTGATTGGCTGCGTGTCGAGGGGCGTGGCCTATGTTGCGTATACGTGTGGCGCCGGCAGAAGACGAAGCTGAAGGTGGTAGCGTGGGGGGCTGCGTCAAGGGTACCGGGGGGCGAGGGGGGGCGTTAGGTCCTGTAGGATAGTGCCTTTTGGCAGAAGGAAGGATCTGAAGGTCCAGAGTTTGGTTGTTGATGTTAGGATGTAAGGCTTGGATATATAACGCTTCGAGTATTGGTAATCTTCTTGGGTCACTTTCTTTATCGAGTATGGTGGTGTGTTTCTCTAATTCGTTGCGTGTGAGGTGGGGGTGGTTAGGGGTGAGATAGTGGTCTTTGATGGCTCCAGCCTGAAGGTGAAGAGTTAACCGACGTGAAAGACGAGTCTGCGTCTTGCCAATATAGGAATGAGGTTCACAGTCCTCATAATTACAGGTATGTTGGTAAATGACGTGATCGTCGGTCATCGGGCTCTTTATCTTGGTGGAAGCTGGTTTGTTGCGGAGAACGAGGTTGGAGGTCTTGGGGGATTTGTAATAAATTATTAATATTGATTTTGTTTTCCGGGTTGGTTGGGTGGACATGCTTGGAGATTATTTCTTTTAAGACGGCCTCGTCATTTTTGTGTTCAGAGGACATAAAATTGCGGTAGAAGATCCTAATTTCATTGGGGGGGTCAATGTTGGGAGGGGTTTGGGTGTACCATTTTTCAAGATGGTGGTTGATGGTGCTGGAGACGTCGGAGTTGGAGTATCCGTTATTTACTAAAACTTGGGAAAGTCTTTCTAGTTCCTGGTGGGTGTCGGCCCAGGTAGAGCAGTGCGTGAGGTCTCTCCTTACATAAGCGGAGATGGAGGACAGAAGATAACGGCGGGGGCATTCACTATCGCCGTTGAGGCATTGTCCTGTGTTAGTTGGTTTAGTGTAGACGGTGGTTTTGAACCCATGGTCGTTCAGAGCTACGAGGATGTCGAGGAAGGGGAGTTGTCCATTGTTTGATTTTTCAAAGGTGAAGTTAAATCCGGAGGAGGTCATGAAGTGACGCTGGAGTTCCTGTAGTTCGTGGAGGTCCTTGATTTGCACGAAGATGTCATCCACGTATCTACAGTAGACGGCGGGTCATTGGGCAGCTAGGAGCTCTTCCTCGATGGTATCCATAAAAAAAATCGCAAAAAGAACTCCTAGGGGGCTGCCCATCGCCACACCGTCTATCTGATTGTACATGTTGCCCCGGGGGCAAAGGAAGGGGGCCTCCTTGGTACATAGCTCCAGCAGTGTTTTCAGGGCCTTCTCTGGGATGTCCAGTGATGGAAATTTTACGAGACGCCCCCCGGAACAACAACCACACAATTGCCTCCCTCGACGTAGAAAGCCTGTTCACCAACGTGCCAGTGGATAGGACCATTGACATGATTCTACGTCGATTTTACCATTGCCCTGATACACCAACACTGGACATCCCGAAGAAGGCCCTGAAAACACTGCTGGAGCTATGTACCAAGGAGGCCCCCCTCCTTTGCCCCCGGAGCAACATGTGCAAGCAGATAGACGGTGTGGTGATGGGCAGCCCCCTAGGAGTTCTTTTCACGAATTTTGTTATGGGTACCATCGAGGAAAAGCTCCTAGCTGCCCAACGATCCGCCGTCTACTGTAGATACGTGGATGACATCTTCGTGCAAATCAAAGACCTCCACGAACTACAGGAACTCCAGCGTCGCTTCATGACCTCCTCCGGACTTAACTTCACCTTTGAAAAATCAAACAATGGACAACTCCCCTTCCTCGACATCCTCGTAGCTCTGAATGACCATGGGTTCAAAACCACTGTCTACACTAAACCAACAGGAGAATGCCTCAACGGAGATAGTGAATGCCCCCGCCGTTATCTTCTATCCTCCATCTCCGCTTATGTAAGGAGAGCCCTCACGCACTGCTCTACCTGGGCCGACACCCACCAGGAACTAGAAAGACTTTCCCAAGTTTTAGTAAATAACGGATACTCCAACTCCGACGTCTCCAGCACCATCAACCGCCATCTTGAAAAATGGTACACCCAAAGCCCTCCCAACATTGACCCCCCCAATGAAATTAAGATCTTCTACCGCAATTTTATGTCCTCTGAACACAAAAATGATGAGGCCGTCTTAAAAGAAATAATCTCCAAGCATGTCCACCCAACCAACCCGGAAAACAAAATCAAATTAATAATTTATTACAAATCCCCCAAGACCTCCAACCTCGTTTTCCGCAACAAACCAGTTTCCACCAAGATAAAGAGCCCGATGACCGACGATCACGTCATTTACCAACATACCTGTAATTATGAGGACTGTGGACTCATTCCTATATTGGCATGACGCAGACTCGTCTTTCACGTCTGTTAACTCTTCACCTTCAGGCTGGAGCCATCTAAGACCACTATCACACCCCTAACCACCCCCACCTCACACGCAACGAGTTAGAGAAACACACCACCATACTCGGTAACGAAAGTGACCCAAGGAGATTACCAATACTCGAAGCGTTATATATCCAAGCCTTACATCCTAACATCAACAACCAAACTCTGGACCTTCAGATCCTTCCTTCTGCCAAAAGGCACTATCCTACAGGACCTAACGTCCCCCCTCGCCCCCCGGTGCCCTTGACGCAGCTCCTCGCGCTACCTCCTTCAGCTTCGTCTTCTGCCGGCGCCACACGTACTACGCAACTTAGGCCACGCCCCTCGACACGCAGCCAATCAGCTTCGACCCCGCCAACCGACCACCACCTTCCCGCATCCAGTGCGCCTGAGTGACGCGGATCTCTCTCTAACACTCCTAGAATACCCCTCCACCAATAGCAGACTTTTGCCCCCTGATTTTCACCTCCTCTGATCCTCCACCCTCTATATATACCCTTCCTGTTTACCTTTTATATCATTCTATCCTTACTTGATAATGCTGGTTGTCCAGTGAAACGCGTCGTATATCCTGTATCATCATGTACATTAATGTAACCCTGTACCACCATGAATTTTGCTAATCTCATTCATCTACTTCCTGCCACCCAGCGAAAACTCATCAGAGACCTGGAAACTTTGAATAATAAAATTTCCAACGCAGAAATTGCCATTTCTTTCAACCTCGTATGTATTAAAGAATATATATATATATATAATATTTTTGAATAATAATAATAATAATAAAGAGAGAGAGAGAGTCAGAAGTGACTGGGGAAAGTTTAGAGAGCTATTGCCACTTCTAACCATGAGAGGACTTCCACTTCACCTTAAAGGGAAGATGTATACCTCGTGTGTTAGGAGTGCGATGACCTTTCTCTAGAAGTGGCCAGTTAAAATGGAGGATACATACGCACATACGTTCACAAATTTAAAGACTGAGTGCTCCACACGAAGCGCGGTTCCGGTCTCACGTCCAAAGGGCGGCGTTTCAGGCAACTTTGTTAAGAGCTGCCTTACTTGTCAGGCTCTTTGATTTAAGATCAGACCACAAAGTTCGATCACAAAGTCCGTCTGCTCCTAGATGCACCTCCCTCCACATTCATGGACTTGCATCTTTTCACCCAACTTTGTTCATCCATCCATCCATCTTGATACCTAACCTTCTCCTTAGCTCTTCACTTGATGTCTTGTCTTGCAGTTTGGCACCACACATTCATCTCACCATTCTTATCTCATTGCGTTCCATTCTGTTGTATCATCCGCTTTGACAGGCCACGTTTCTGAAGCATATGTCATTGCGCTTCTAACGCATGAAACTTACACCTTTCCCTTCAAGGGGAGAGGGAGTCTTTTCATGGTGAGTAGTGGCAAAAGTTCTCTAATCTTTTGCCAGCCGCATCTTATTCTGGCGATAGTCGCGGCCTCCTAATACCGGAAGAGATGGTATCACCCAAGTAGCAAAACTTGTCCACCATCTCCAGTGCCTCATTGCCAAAGTTAACACTCTTGAGCCGGTCATTGAATACAAGCTCACCTTTGCATACTATGCATACAAATTTCTCAATTTCGGACTTCTTCCTTGGTAGAGGTCTATTATTCTAGTGCAGTGCTTCTTCCTGTGATGTACCCCGCTGTGGCAGACGCTACATTGTATTGAGTTACAGAAGAGAATGGTGAGATGGATATGTGGGGTTCACCTCAGGGACGTGGTATCGAGTGAGGAATTAAGAAGGCGTCTGGGCATTAGGAGTATCAGTGACGTGATGCGCACGAGCCGACTTAGTTGGTTAGGACACGTGGAGAGATTGGATGATCAAAACTGGGTAAAGAAATGCCAGGCTGTGAATTTGGGGGGGGGGGGGAGCTGCGCATAGGAGTAGACCAAGAAAGACGTGGGATCAGGTACTCCGGTCCGATCTCCAAATAAAGAACTTGACAACAGAGTAAGCCCTTGACAGGGTCATCTGGAAAGCCGCCATTTAGGATATGAGACTGTAAACATTCTCTCTGTGGACAAAGCAATCATTGAACGTGTATGTATCATGTATGCATGTATATAATATTATATATATATATATATATATATATATATATATATATATATATATATGGTATATATATACGTACATATATATACAGTATATATATATATATATATATATATAAATAGTACAACTAAAACGACGAGTTTGTTGAAATTTAAATTATAGAAATATGCAATTAATGTTTTTTGACCCTAATATTTTATGTTCAATAGCAATAGCAATATATTAACACCTTATTAGCGGCCTAGGCGGTTTATTTATATGTACCGCCCAGCGGGGTGTTTTTAGCCAAGCTTTCGAATGACACCATAACGATCCTTTTATGATGACTAGTTTTCTTGCAATGACCGTGCAACGCGAGTGCAAAAAGCATGTAATTAGGCACTTTCCCCATACAATTCCGTATATATATTTTTTTTTTTTTTTTTTTTTTTTTTGGAGAGTTGCACAGAGTAGGGGTGGGATTGAGTTGACGGGTACCACGTGCCCTACGGAGGAACACTGAAGAGATTGCAGAGAGTTGGTGAGTGGACGGGAGTTAATGATACGAAAGGCCTTCCTTTCAACTTTGTCTAGGAGAGCGGTGTGAGAGGAACCTCCCCACACATGTGAACAATACTCAATACAATGGCGCACTATGCCCCTGTACAGAGCAAGAAGCTGTGCAGGGGAAAAGAACCCCCTAAGGCGGTTGAGCACACCCAGCTTCTGGGAGGCTGCCTTAGCAAGACTGGTAATATGGTCCTTCCAAATGAGAGCAGAAGAAAAAGAGACACCAAGAATATTGAGAGAAGATGAAGGGTTGATTTTTGTATTGTTGAAGAATAAGGGATAGTCCGCTGGGAGATCCTGACGGGTAGATAGATGGAGAAATTGGGTTTTGGAAGCATTAAAGTTAACAAGGTTTTCTCTGCCCCAATTGGAAATAGTATTTAGATCAGAATTTAAGAGTTCTATGGCTTCATTACGTTTGTCGTTGAGGGATTGCTGAGCCCTGAGGAACACCGGAAAGGAAATTAGAGACAAGGGTAGTTTAGAAATTAAAGATTTCGATATGTCTAGTGCAATAGAAAGGAAGCCATACTGGCGATCTGAGAGCAGATTATGACAAACTTCCAGCATGAAGGGAAGACGTTAGAGGATAGACAGAGACGAAAGAGTAGCGAGTGAGAGAGGGAGGGAGGAGGTGGGATTCGTGTCAGTAGGTTCGCCGCGGTGGTCTGGAGCAGTCATACGCTCGCTACTCTCCTGCCACCACTTGTCTCTCTCTTAGAGCAACATTACGTGCTGAAATTGCCACACGACCTATGTCGAACGCCGCCACATAGTCCAGCTTTATTTAACTCTACTTATGTTGCGCGCCGACAGTTAAGGGTTAATTAGCAATATATAATCTTATTTCGTGATTAATTTTATTAACAAATCAGGGACATGTTTATTTTAGTGAATAATTATTGGTTGCTTTCGCAGAAACTATAAGAATAGTTATGGTGAGGGCTGGTTCTATCAGAGTGAGGAACTGGGCGTCCTCTACCCTCCTAGCCTATTCTATCTTACCTCTAACTAGTTTCTTATTTCTTTCTGTTTTGGAATGGAGTTTAGTGGTTTCGCCACAGCTGAGTACCCAGCATTCCGAATCACTACCATTCCTCTCAACCAATGGTGCCAGTTGGTCTTTCTGTACTGCTAACCCTAAGTTGTGATTGGCAAGGTGATGGGGTGAATGGTGGCAGCAGTATAATCCTGCCATTGCTATTGTCAGCGATAGTTTTCTGGTGACCTTATGTCGATAATTCTGATGGCGGCTCCATCAGGTGGACCGTTTATTTCCGTCCTTTTCTATCTTTGTTTATGGTTATTCATTACGTTTTAGTTAGTTTGCTTTTACTTCTGGCCGGTGATATACATTCTAATCCCGGCCCTTTAAATAAATGTTGTAGAGTATTGTACTCAAATATTCGGGGCCTGAAAGGTAATCTGTATGATCTTTCTGTTGCATCAAACAATTTTGACATAATTTGTTGTTCAGAAACTCTTGTTTCAGTAATGAGACATATTTCAGAACTTCTTATTCCCAATTTTAAGAAACCTATTTTACTTAGACGCAATGCTATTCTTAGGGCCCAAGGAATATGTCTATATATTCGTTCAGGTTTTAATGCCTCTCGTTTGTCCACTCATGAATGTAAACGTCATGAGGTTATTTTATTAAAACTCTCTAGCAGATTTAACAATTTTTATATTTGTTCACTATACCGGAATCCTAACCATGACAACAACATATATGATTGCTTGTTGACTGCTATGGCTAATATCCAATCGTCTGATCGTAAAGCTGCATTTATCTTTATGGGTGATCTTAATGCACACCAAGCGGAGTGGCTTGACTCAGTTTTCCCTACTGATCAACATAGACGTGCTGCTCTGGATTTTGCAAATCTGTCAGGGTGTGAACAAATTGTTTTAGGTCCGATCCATGTCTCCGGTAATCGTTTAGACCTTACAGATGTGCCTGGAGTTGTAGATGTCGACGTAGTTTCTCCTTTAGGCACCTCTGATCACTCTGCTCTGTCCATTACACTCCAAACAGGCTTTGTTCTCCCGCAAGGTATTGCTTAAATCCCAGATAAATTGGCCAGGGATTACTCTAGATGTTGGTAATATTAATGGGCATAATATTTACCATGCCCCTTGGCCTGTTGAGTCTCTTAACAATGTCCTCCTCGATATAGGTAATAGGAGAGTCCCAAGTAAGATTATAAAGACCAGGCTGAGGGATAAAGCCTGGTTCAATGAAGATTGCAGGCAGCCACAGCGGGTAAAGCAGACTGCATTTCGTTCATGGACACGCTTTCGTACACGGCTTTGCTGGGAGAATTATGTTAGTTTGCATTTGGATGCCCAGCGAATATATGCTTTAGCGGAAGCCGAGTACAACAACCATCTAAAAGCTATTCTGACTGGTGCAATTCAACCACACAAATGGTGGTCAGCTTTGAAAAACAGTTTGTTTGGTGTTGATAACTCTTTGCCACCACTGTTTAAGCCGGATGGTTCAGTCACATTTGACCCCTGTGAGAAAGCAAAACGCCTAGCTTCCGTTTTTGAGAGTAAGCAGAGTGACTGAGGTTGCATTACCTCATTCTTGTTCTCCTGAACCTAAATGTATATCTTTTGCATTTAGATCTATTAAATTACAAACTCTCTTGAATGATTTGAATTCTTTTGGGGGTACCGACCCTACTGTTTTTTCCCTCTATTTTTTAAAGGGATTAGCAAACGTTCCCTGGCCCCTAAACTTTGTTATTTTTAGAATTTGAATCCGTCGTGGCATTTTCCCATTATGTTGGCGTTCTGCTAACGTAACGCCTATCCAAAAGGATCATCTCCCACTGTTCTCCCAGAAGAGTATAGACCTTTATCCATTACTCCGGTTTTATCAAAGGTCTTTGAACGCCTATTGGCCAAGCGACTCGTAGCTTTCACCAATAAATTTAATTTGTTGCCTCCAAACCAGTTTGGGTTTAGGAAGGGCTTAGGGACCTGGGATGCTCTTCTTGTCCTCACTCATAATCTTCAGGTTTCATTGGATGCTGGACATGAATCAAGATTAATATCTCTAGATTTTACTTCCACTTTTGATCTTGTTAATCATAAGGCTCTATTATTCAAACTCAGTTCCATGGGGATTGGTGGTTCAGTTTTAAATATAATGTCTATGTTTTTAACTAACAGACAACAACGTGTGGTAGTTGATGGCAATTTTAGTTCTTTTAACATTGTTAAATCTGGTGTACCTCAGGGTAGTGTAATGGGCCCTCTGCTTTTTATCCTTTTTACTAGTGATATGTGGTGTGGAATTTCCTCTAAAATGATTGCTTATGCAGATGATGCCTCATTATATGCACCCATTACTTCTCTTACTGAGAGAGATTTGATACCCAATACTCTGAAAGATGATATACTAAACATTATTAGTTGGTGTGATCGTTGGGGTATGAAGCTGAACTCAGCAAAAACACATAGCCCTTTATTTAGTAGATCTAAGACACCTTTTCCTTTGCATCCTGAAATAACTGTCTTCGTGGTGTAATGCATAAGTGTGTTGATTTTCGGTGTGAGCGTCCTGGGTTCGAATTCCCTGACTGTCACATGTGTTTGTTAATTTCATTAATCGTGTTTAGGAGTAAAGTTGGTTAGTGGAGAGAACATAATAAGTATAATAAATGATTCTGTAATCAATCAATGTACCAAACTTAGGTTACTGGGTGTGACTCTTGATTCAAAACTTACTTTTAAGGCACTCTTACGCTCAGTTGCCTCATCTATATCTCAGAAAGTTGGTCTACTACGTAAGTGCAAAAAGATTTATTCAAGTGATGCTATTGTTCGGAACTGTTTTTACTCTTTTATTTTACCCTTCTGCTCTCCTGTGTGGCTCTCTGTCGCAGATTCAAATCTGAGGCTTCTGGATCGTGTTTTTAATCAGATGAAGTTTCTGTTGCCTGACCTGGATGTTAACCTTGAACATCGTCGCCTTGTTGGGCCTTTGACTCTATTTCAAGATATTTCTTAATGCTGATCATCCATTACATTCTAAAATTCCACCACCTTTTCGGCCTGTTCGTGTGACTAGATATTCCTTGGGGTTGAATAATCAGGCCTTTGCTCATGTTCATTGTAACACGTCATAATATTCAAGATGTTTTATCCCATCAATCACAAAATACTGGAATACTCTCCCTAATGAAGTAGTGAATGAGGATAGCTCCCAGGTTTTCAAGACGAGGGTTAACACCTTTTTAGTTAGCTAGTTATATCTTCCTGGCTATTTGTGCCCCCCACTGAGACCCTTCCAGGTATATAGTCTCCCCACGGCTCTTCCGTGGGGCTCACATGTAGTATATGATAATAATAATAATAATTATAATAATAGCTGGAATTGACCTTAATGGTTTTAGTGTAAAAATATACTATTGAAATTTGCATGCAAAGGCCAAGAATTTCAGCAAATGCTGTGAAATTTGAATTGATAGCAAAACGTTAATGCATCGACCTTAAAATTTGACATTAGCCTGTGACCTTGACCTTTGAGTATTATATAGTTTTGTGTTACTTCTTTACTTCTGCATACACTTTCTGGATATATATATATATATATATATTACGCGAGACTCCATAGGCCAGTTAAGGAGAAATTGAGATTCATCTTTTTGTTACCTTTTTCCTTGCCCTTTGGCCTTGAAATTTGAAATATATGTGTGATACTTAAGAAAATAAATGTATAAACAACATCTAGGAGAGCGATATTGGTTTAATTAATACAAATTCTAACACCAAATTTATTAACTGAACTTTAACTTTGACCTGTGATCTTGACCTTTAAGAGAGGAAATAAAAATATTGCATGATAATTTCATTGACAATTCAAGTTTTACATTATGATGGAAAATTGTTGATTAGTTTAGGAAAAAGTATGAATATAATTGGAAGTGACCTATGATCTTTAACTTGACCTTTGCAGAATGTGTCTGATAATTTGCATTAATCATTTTTTTACCAAGGACAAACATTTCAGCGAACAACGTGAAATTTGAGTAGACCATGAAGAATTTAATAGATTGACCTTGAAATTTGACCTTAATCTATGACCTTGACATTTAAGTAATATATATTTTTGTATATGTTGACATTTGTATTTGTATTGTACATAGTTATGCAGCGTTTGCCGAAAAAATATAGATTAGTTTAGAAGTAGCCTAATACTATTAATATAATTTTGACCTTTATCCTTCACCTTTGACCTTGACATTTGAAATACATGTGTGATATTTATTCAATGAAATTTCTTTGTACTCAAAATCTAGGAGATTGGTGAAATTATGATTATAAACACCAATTTTATTAGCTGAACTTTGACCTTCACCTGTGGCCATGACCTTCAAGCGAGGAAATATTGTTTATTGCTTGATTATTTCATTGATAATTCAAGTGTGTATGCACATTTCGATGAACAATTAATGATTAGTTCATGATAAATTATAAGTATTATTGGAAGTGACCTTTGACCCTTATCTTGACCTTTGCAGAATGTGTCTGGTAATTTGCAGTTATCATTTTAATACTAGGGTCAACCACTTCATCGATGTTGGTGACATTTGCATTAATCATAAGGAAGTTACTATATTGACCTTAACATTTGACCTTGATCTAGAACTTGACCTATTAGTGATACTATAGAGTTGTATTTATTGGCCTTTGTACAGGTGTTTTATATATTTCTGCAAAGTTTGAGGAACATTTATCAATTAGTTTAGAAGTAATACTAATAAATCTGATTTTGAACTTTGACCTTGACCTTTGACCTTAACCTTAGGAATATTTAGTTAAAAGTTGGTCAGTGTATTTTTCATATATATAGCATCTAGTATTGTGAATACGGTTAACATTGAATGAGTAGTTAAGATGTTGAAAATGTAACCTTTATCTTTGACCTTTATGATTGATCTTAATCTTTGAATAAAGTCAACCAAACGGACCGTCTGAATTAATGTATAATCATTTAGTAAGTATCTATAAATAACCCTAGGATGAAATAGTGGACGGACAGACAGATAGACAAGCTGGCTGGTGGTGCACTGTAACCAGGGGATTGTTACCATTCTGCTTAGCAGAATTGATAAATATTATTATACGTATTCATATAATCTTCCGGCCATAGCTCCATTAGTGTATTGTAATATATAACTTAAAAATGATATCAGTTTCAATATATCAAAGTATAATGATAAATAAGTGAATCGAAACAAATACCTACTTGTCAATTTCAAATTTAAGCGGATGAGAAAGTTATACAGTATTAACAGAAAGTTCATACCTGTATATTGCTGGTCGTCTGCAAACTAGGTTGTTATTTAACTAGTCTCTCCGGAACAAGTTTTTGGTACCATTTGCAAATGTCATCGTATTTTATGGGAATCATATATTTGGCTGCGCGTGTGTGTGTATGTATGTATGTGTGTACACTCATTGTCAAAAGTTCTACTTCCATGATTTATAGTATCTTTATCTCTCTAGTCTTAACACTTAAAGAGCGGGGCCCGACTTAAGTCCGTATCTAAAAAGCAGCAAGTTAGGAGCATTATTAAGGCTTTTAAAGGGTTAAAATCAAGTGCAAATGGCCGGGAACGCAGCAGGCTACACGGCCGACACCCAGGGCTTACCGCCGCCCACTGACTCACGCTCCCTCTGTTCTCGAGAGGCCGGCAGTGTAGCCAGTAGTGAGCGTAGCTGGAAAAAATATGCCGCTATATGCTAAACTCCCATGTTGGTGGTACCACTGCATCAAAACGACGAGTGCTACGTAGCTCGTTCTGGTCTCATTTTGATGAACATAATATTTGAAGCTTGTAGCGCCTAGTTTTTTGCGGAATAAATTTCTTTTCATGCAGATACTTGATTGATCATTCATGAGGGCCTGAATATGCCCAAAATAGCCCAAAACCCCCCGCTAGACGAGGGTTAACTGAAAACAAAAATATCCTTAGACTTCATAATTATTAAAGGTTTGTTCAGTGTGGTTCAAAAGGAATCTATCGAGGACATTTAATTGGAAGTTACTTAGATGAGACAGCGTTCTTGTCCGTTGGTGTACATACCAGTGTAATAGAGTGCTTGGAAGCCTCGGCCCGTGCCTCTGTTGGTGGTGTGTAGGTCCAGCCTGAGCCAAGGCCCATATGACAAATAGCTCAGCCGCCCCACCTGACCTTCAGACACACGTCCGCAGACCCGCACTCGCTCACCACCGCCATCACCCAACACAACCTGTAACACAATACAATGCATCAATACAACTACTGACTCATAAAAGGATGGGATTCCATACCCTCACACTCGCTCACCACCGCCATCACCCAACACAACCTGTAACACAATACAATGCATCAATACAACTACTGACTCATAAAAGGATGGGATTCCAAACCCTCACACTCGCTCACCACCGCCATCACCCAACACAACCTGTAACACAATACAATGCATCAATACAACTACTGACTCATAAAAGGATGGGATTCCATACCCTCACACTCGCTCACCACCACTATCACAACCTGTAACACAATACAATGCATCAATACAACTACTGACTCATAAAATGGTTCTTGCGCCAAGCAGGCTGGCGGATAGAAGGCGATCAGGTGGGTCAGCCATCTTTCTGATTCGTCCTGGGCAAATAGCTCTGCAAACTACTGGATTATGGTCAGGAGTTGTGAATGTTGTTGGGGATGGAGCTCCTGGGGCATTGAGAGGTGGACTCGCAGGAGACGTGGTCCTCCTCTGGTCCTGGTGATTTGCTTCTTGATTTCTAAAGGCGATTTCCACTGGTTGGCACTTGCCGAGTAGGAGTCCTTTGGGAAGATTAATTGTCTCAGTGGAGATGTTTGCCACCACGATTGTTGGGGTATAGGATATCTGGTGCCATTCAGATCGAGGAGTCAGGTTCTTGATCCATGGAAAACATGGTGGTCTGCATGGGGATGTCCGGCATGGGAATGGGCTGGCTAGTGTGGGGGGGAATTAGGATCTCTTCGGGCAAAAAGATTTGTCGAGACTGGGTAAAGGCAGGGGGCCTATTTCCTCTCGTACTGCTAGAGAGGAGGTTGGTGCGAGTCTTGGCTTTTTGATGGGAGCCGGCAGGGTGACTTGCTGCATAATTTGGGGGAATGGCAGGGAGCCTTTTTTTCTGGTGTTGCTGGCAAAAGGAAGTCAGTGTGGATCCTGTGTTTGTTTTTGTTTGTAAATAAATATATAATATATATATATATATATATATATATATATATATATATATATATGGGAGCTGATGTGTGGTCAGGCCTCTCCCAAAGATATCCAAGGGAAGGAAGGCAAGCATCAATAAACCTAATGGTTCGTACTAGGCTGCTTGTAACAAAACAACATAAAATAGGATTGCCACAGCCATCATCTAAAGTGTTTCAGCTCCAGAAAGACTGTGGTCATAAAAAATATATATATATATATAATAAAATGTACATACTGAAACGGCCACATTACTCGGGCACAGTCGGGGATTCATGACGGGATATTTATCAAGGCAATATTTGAATGGCTGGACTGTATGGCACCCTACAACACTTCTAGCCAATATATGCCATAAGTTGATCACTCTATTGAAAAAGAAGTGCTTCGCTTCATGTGAATGGAACGCCTTTCCAACAATTTTGAAATAATTATTTCTTGTGTAATTTGAGTTATCAAGTGTGAAGTACTTACTGGCATTTATGTTGTCATGTTCTTTGATAATTTCAAAACCTTGGATTAGGTCCTCTCTTATTCGGTGGTTTGTCAAGGTAAATAGGTTTAACTCTTTTAGTCGTTCCTCATATGGTGTATTTCTTAACAGGGAAATAATTTTAGTTTCTCTTCGTTGTGCTCTCTCTAGTTTTTCAATGTCTTTTATATAATATGGCAACCAAAAACTGAACACAATATTCCAAATGCGGATTAACCAATGAACTATATAAAGTGCATTTAACATTTTCAGATTTATATTTTAACAACTTCAGTGACTTGTTGGGAAGGTTTTAAATAAATTGTTATAGTTACTCAAAGATCCATTTCTTTATTTACATTCCTTAGTTGAATACCGTTAACTGGATAGTTTGCGCTTTCATTTTTACTGCCGATGTGGAGCACTTTGTGTTTATCTATATTGAAATTCATCTGCCATATCTGAGCCCACTTTGATAGCTTATAGATAAATCTGAATATCTTGAATGTGCAATAGCTAGTTTACTTTGTTTGCAAGTTTTGTGTCATCGGCGAATTTGGAGATTCTGCATGATAGCCCATCATCAATATCATTAACATAAATAAGAAATAGAGTTGGACCGAGAACTGAGCCTTAGGGTACACCGCTTGTAACTCTTATGCAATTTGAGGCTTTGCCGTTAATTACTACTCGTTGCTTTCACTTGATTAGCCAATCCTGAATCCAATAAAGAACAAACCCGTGAATACCGTGAGCTTTTACTATTAGTCTGTTGTGAGGCACTTCATCGAATGCTTTTTTGAAAATCAAGGTAGACGATGTCAACTGCTTTATCTAGGTCATATACATTAAAGATATCGTGGAAAAAGTGGTGGATTCCAGCCGTGAATAGTTGCTTATTGTCTAATTGCATTGTATTGTTGTATTGAGCGTTGGGTTTCTTGGGAGGGGGTGATTCCTGTGATTGTCCTGTATCTGGATCTGGGTATGTGGGAGTTTGTGACATAGTTAATGACTCCATACCATGTTTCAAGTTCAGCGTCTATCTTGTCTAGTGTAGCCTGGTTTAGGTTTCTGATGTTGATGTGCTCTTCTATACTTTCTTGAATACCATCCCAGTTAGCTGCGTTGAAATTAGGATGAGGGGGGTATGGCACAGGATGGGTGTTGTGCTTATTTCTGAGATGATCATAGTGTCTGTGCTGGTAGTGAGAGGGCCTTGACTTATTGCTAAATTGTGGTATGTTCTGTAATTACTCAGAATTGTGTCTGGGGATGTAGCTGATCGTGCTGTGAAGAATGCTGGGAAGTGTGGGCCTAGGTGTTGTAGCGTTCTGTCTCTGATGAGTTGTTGGATTTGTTTTCCTGTGTTGTTTGTGTCTCTGTATCCTAATATGGGGCGATGAACATTTATATCCCCAAATAGGTAAACAGGAGCGTTTCTTCTGAACAGTGATATGTAGTCTGGTGTGGGTATATGTAATCTGCTAGGTGGTATGTAATCTGTTGCTATTACAGGGGGCCCTGTGTTTGTTTGTACTTGGATGGCTAGTGTGTTGGAGAGGAGGTCTCCAATAATAATGTCTTGTTTGATGGCTATTGCGGTGCCATCCATGTGTCTCTCATGCATGTTGGATTTAATTGTTTTAAAGCCCGAGATTCTGAAGGAGTCGCCAGATTTTAGCCTGTGGCTTTGAATGAGGATTATGTCTGGTTGTATAGGAGATAAGTATTGATTAGTTCGAATTTTCGATTTGACCAGGTTAATACATTATGTTGGATAATTTTCAATTTTTGAGCCATTTTAGGAAGTGTGTGGCTTTGCGTTTTTTGGCTGTTTTTTCTTGTCTTGAATTGAAATACATTTTTATTTCCTGATTTGTTTGCTGGGGATTGATATGTATAAAAGGAAAAAGCCATCTAGTGCCTTTTCTGCCATGATCGTGTCCTCAAACTCAATCTTGATGGCGTTAGATTTTCTGCCATTCTGTTTGTTTTCGAATGTTGTGACTTGTACAAGTTTTGCCCATTCTTGGTTTCTTTGTATTTCTTCTTTGATGTCTGTTGGGTTGTTGTCATAGGCAAAGTCATCTAGGTTATAACTTATTATGCTCCTTTTAGATCTGATGTCTATTGGGATGATTGGAGTGAAACCAGCTTCTGTCAGTTTGCCTATGGTCTCGTTGGTGAGTATTTGGTCCAGGTCATTGTCTGTAAGAGTAGTGATTTATGTATCCAACAGCTTAATTTTAGTAGCCCTGTCATCAGGGCTACGGTATTTTATTTTTAATCTAGGCATAGTTTAATAGCATGTCCAGTATCTGCTTCTTATCTTCCGGGGTTTATAAGGCCTAACCCGGGATCCCAGAACCGTGTCTGAGGTTCCCGATGCCTCCTGATTGGCAGCTAATAGAGTGTCTAAGCCAATCACAGCAAGTTATTCCGATCACAAAGCGTTCTATAATCTGAAAGGATTAACAAGTTCATCGGGTAGAGTTGTCCTAGGTAGAGTTGGTAAAGGTGTTGGGCTACCGAGCATCTTGGGCAGAGGTGTTGGGTTGCCGGGTTGACCAGTCAGGCAGGCGGATCCGGCCAAAAACTGATCTGTGATACTGATGAGTATCCAAGCCCGCAGGGCCTGGAGAGCATCTTCCTTGCAATTGAAGGTTTAGGAATGTGCATTGTTGATTTCAATCTCTGGAACTTCTGGGGTTTCTTGGAGTCCTGCACTTCAATAACGTTAGCAGTTCTGTTATTCACACTCCTAAATATGAATTCCAGAACCCTGTTTGCCATATTTCAAATGTTTATACATGGCATAGATTTTTAGATCGGTGCCCACCAACACACTCAGATTCTTTCTCATTTAAGCACACACATATGTAAGCGACGGTGCGTTTATCGGTATAAATGCACATTATGCAAGCTCTTACACATAATTTTAAAACTAATCGGATTATTCTTATATTAACTTAACCTACAGTACATAGCATAACCTAACCTAGCCTACTTAACTTAACCTTATTTATAATACTCTTTTTATTAGTTTTTAAATACAGTGTGATACACTTAAACTTTCGGCACAATCTACTTGTACGCAAACCACAAAATATTATGAAATGTGTACCCATGAACCCAACAATCCTTGTTCACATTTACACTCACAAGCACACATAGCCATAATTATTTATAGCCACAAGCATACACAGCTTTACAAACACACAAATACACACACTTACACTCAAACACACAGGGAATTACACATAAAACAAATTTTCGGTCGTAAACGCACACTCATTTACGCAAGTACATCTGTACTCATTCACATTTACACTCACAAACACACATACATCTACACAAGGTGTGTTCAAGGAAAGGAATATATCGATCAAACAGATTTTGTTTTGCCAGTGGTGGGTAGGACGAGAGGACATGACTGTAAACTGTTGAGGAGGAGAGCTAGGAAATATGATAGGAAGTTTGGTTTTCCAGATAGAATGGTTGAGAAATCGAATGAGTTACCACACGACCTAGTGTGTGCACAAAGTATTCAAGCTTTTAAAGTAAGTTATGATAAGTTATAGGCTGACAGGACAGTACAAAATAAACCGTATCCTGTAAAATATAATTAGGCAAATACGAGCACATGCAATTTCACATACGTTTACGCACTGGTGCGTGAGTGGTCAAGCTTTCTTATTACACGATATGGAAGTATTATTTAATTTTTGTGTTATCATAATTATGTGGTGGAATTGTAAAAACAAGACTATACTAAAAAATGTAACGCCTAGTTACACATAATATGTATAATTATGTATGTATATGAATATATATTTTTTCTTTAATGCATACAAGGTTAAAGGAAGTAGCAATATCAGCATTCAATATTATATTGTTCAGCATTTCAATATTTCTGATTAATGTTCGTTGGGGTTCAGTCAGCAGGTGGAGGAGGTTAGCAATATGCAAGGTGATTCGACATTTCACTAGTCATCTAGCATCTTCAAAAGAATGATTAACATGTTTATGAATGAATGAATGAATGAATATAGAAAAGGTGGGTGAGGGTGAAAGAAGGGAAGTTTTTATTGGTTAAGTAGGAGAGACAGTGATAATAGTGGGAGAAATAGGGTGTCGGGGCTTGACCCAACGTGCGTGAGTTGAATAATTGAGCTGGGGTTGAGTTGATTTAGTTGGAGAAGTTACTTTAGTGATTCAGGATGGCTTGCCAAGAAGGGGGCAAGGGATGGGGAGCAAGTTAATTTTGGATGGTATAAGATCGAAAGTGCTTGCATGTTTTGGGGTTGTATTTTTGGGTGGTAGTATTCGAAAATGGTATAGGGGGAGGTAATTTTGGGTGGCATTGAGTCAAAAGGGGTACTGCTGGGGAAGTCTGTCAGTGGCAGAACCTGTAAGAAGGCTGTACTGTTATTATTATAGGAGTTACGTTAAAAGGTTGTTGTCTTGTACTTTGTCTGTGAAATTATACATTTTAATGGGAAGTGAAGCTAGGAATCTAGGTCAGGAGTGGTAGGGAGGCTGGACTGTGGACGAGCCGGCATGACCCACCTCCTCTACCAATCCTGATTTTAAGTGAATATTGGAATGGGTGCCTCTCTGTTGTTGGGGTGAAGGAGGTTTGACATGGGGCGGTGTAAAATTATGTTGAAAATTTGGATGAAGTTATCATGAAAGGTCTCAAGTTTTATAATTTGTTTTTCTGCTAATTGCTGCCAATAAGTATTTAGAGGGGGGATGTGGGCTAGATTGTGAAGATGTTGTGCCGTCTGGAACTCATACCACTGAGTCCCGAACATCCACCTCAGTGCTTTATTTTGTAATCTTTGATATTTTAGTTGGTTGGTAGGGGCCGAAAGTGAAATGCTGAGTGGGACGTAGCACAAAAGAGGTCTTATAAGTGCTTTGTATAAGTGAAGCTTGGTTTTTATTGAGGCATTTCTGAAACGATAGATGGTTTGTAGTGATTTTGATGCAATGGCAATGGAAGTTTGTGCTTGTTTGTGGAATCGGATGTTTTTGTCGAATGTGAGGCCGAGTACTTTGTTTGTGGGAGAGACATTTATTTGTGTGCGGTTACGGACAGGTGCTCGGGAGTTCTGGAATAAGGGTCTTGGGCGGAGATGTCCCTTGGCAAAGTATGTGACGTGTGATTTTTGAGGATGAGCCTGAATCCGCCATTTTTGCTCCCATTGTGCTACTTTGTCAAGTTCTCTTTGAGCTTTGTTTGTCAATGCGTCTATTGTGTCTGCTCTTATTATTTGCGTCACATCGTCTGCGTACATTACTGTGAGAGAGTCATTGTGAGTGGGGTTGGGAAAGTCATTTGTGTATAGGATGTAGAGGGTAGGAGCGAGCACTGAGCCTTGAGGTACGCCTGCGTTTAGTGGAAATGAATCTGAATAAAGATTAGAAAACTTAATTTTGGCTGTTCTATTATCCAAAAAGTTGCAGAGAAGTTTCTGAGTAATTAATGGGAAGTTGAAATTTTCGCAGATTTTGTACTTCAAGCCTTCGTGCCACACTGTGTCAAAAGCTCGTTTTATGTCTTTTGTAATTAAGGCTGTCTTGTTTTTTCGTCTGGACTGTTTGTTTATGTGAAGGTAGTTTGTGATAATGTTTAGTGCTTCTTGTGTCGATCTGTGTTGTCTAAAACCAAATTGCATGTTCGTGAGGAGTCCTTCGTCTTCGAGAAATAGTCTGAGTCGGTGGTTTATGATACGTTCTAGAGTCTTCCCAAGAGTCTCAAGTAGACTAATGGGTCTGTAGTTTAGTGGATTAGTCTTGTCTTGGTTTTTCTTGGGAATGAGGATAATGGTCGCTGTCTTGAAGCAGACGGGAAAGTAGCCTGATGCCAGGATGGCGTTGTAGAGGCGAGTGAGTGCTGTTATGAAAGTGTTAGGTAGGTGCTTTACAAGGTGGTGATTAATACCCGTGGCACCAGGCGCCTTTCTCCGTGCTTTAGACAGGATGAATTTGACTTCGTCTGGCACAATGGGAGCAGTGAGTATGTTTTGAGGGTCAAGTGTGTTTAGGTTAATGTGTGTGTCATGGGAGATGTTGTCAGGGATGGTAGTGAGATGTTGTTCTATATTGCGGATGTGTTGTTCGGCAGGCCTTTCAATGGGGTGTGGGTGGTATACTTGTTGCCATGTCTGTTTAAATGTATCTGTGATAGCCCTAGGATCAGTAATTTTGTTGCCATTAACAGTGAGGGAGGATGTTCTGGGAGTGGTATTACCTTTTAAACGTTTTATATGTTGCCAGAATTCCCAGGGCTTAGTTTTCCTGTTTTGTTCTGCTGAGTGTACTAGGTGAGTCCAGTGAGCATCATGATCAGATTGCAGGCTGTTGAGGATGTGAGTTCTGAGGTTGGAGAGATCGTAACGTACTCGGCCTGGTATGTGGTTGTGTTTGTTCTGTTCGAATCGACGACGATAGCACACTAGGAGTCGTTGTGTTCTGATGGAGGGTCTGAAAGTGTGTTTGATTTTGTATGTAGTTTTTGGGATGGTTGTGTTGGCTGCATTTATGATTTTGTTCTGTAGGTTCTCAATTTGTTGGTCTATGTGTGTGTAGTGTTGTCCCTCATAGTCGTGTATGTAGTTGTCTTCTGATAAAATGTTTTTGAATTCTTCCCAGTTTGCTTGTGAGTAGTTAAAATGAGATTGACATGGGACTTGAATTGGGTTTGAAGAAATTGACATGAAAACTGGGATGTGATCTGATCCTGAAAGTGGCCCTGGGGAAATATCATGATGGAATATATTAAAAGCTTGGTTTGAAAAAATTAAGTCAGGTTTACCATTACCGTTTGGTGTGAAAACTGTGTTGAAATATGTTTAAAATTTCGGGTATATATACAGAAGTGTGGATCGGGGGGCAAGGAGAGGGCAGGGCTACTGTCTCCCATTGGTTGAGGGTAGCCTGCGTGCGAGTCGCGCCCTGCTTCTTGTTAGTGGTTGGCTAGGGGCGGGCGAAGTCATCGGTGATTGGCTGTTAGACGTTTCGAGAGTGGAGACTTGCGTACCTGGATGCGTGGAAGCAGGAAATGTTGAAGGGAGGTGGGAGGCGGGCGAAGTCATCGCTGATTGGCTGCTAGACGTCCTGAGGGTAGTTGCTTGCGTTACTGGATGCGTGGAAGCAGGGGGTGAAGAAGGTGGGCCAGGGGCGGGAGCCGTGGTGGGGTAGTGCCGTTTGGCTGTAGGTAATATTTGTAAGTCAAGCGATTGGTTGTTTATGCTGGGGTTTAAGGCTTGAATATAGAGGGCTTCAAGAATAGGGAGTCATCTGGGATCATTTTCAACTTCCCTTTCTTGACATGTTTGTTTCACTGAACGATCTTGGGTTCAAAACCACAGTCTACACCAAACCCACAAACACCGGTGGGTGCCCAACCCCGAAAGGAGTTGAAATAGGGGAGCTTTCCCCCAGCCAAAGGTGGCTTTCTAGGGCCTTTCCTAGCTGATGCTGAGAGGATTGGGTTCTAGTCATGTGGTGATGGGCTGGTCTATCAGAGTGAGAACTGAGCGATCTTTGCCATACCCATAGCTTACTCTGACTGTTCCTTTTACTTATATATCTTCTAGATATCAAGTGGCGGCGTCTTTTCCGTGGATTGACCTCCCTACTGCCAACCTAGAAGTTGGCAGATTGGGAGCCAAAGTATCACATTTGTCCCTTGCCCCTCAACTTTCCCTTCATAATTGCTGAGGGGCACAGGGCCTTGGGTGGGGCTTTGGTTTCCCGGGCGTTTCCACACCCTCCTCAGCTCCCTGCCTTGGAGTGGCTTCGGTCACCCGGGCTTTGTTAGTGGTAAGCAGGGAGGATTTTGTGGGGGCGCTCGTTTATGGCCTTGGCCTTGCTCGAGACCTTGGGGCTGTTCGGCCAGACAGCCTGGGGAACAACAACAACAACAACAACACTGGACAATGCCTCAATGGGGACAGGGAATGCCCCCGCCGTTACCTCCTATCCACCATCTCGGCTTACGTTAGGAGAGCCCTCTCACGCTGCACTACCTGGGGAGACACCCACCAGGAATTTGAAAGACTCTCCCAAGTTCTGGTAAATAACTGGTACTCTAATTCTGATGTCTCCAGCACCATTAACCACCACCTTGAGAAATGGTACTCTCAAAATCCTCCTAATACAAACCCCTCAGACGAAATCAAGATCTTCTACCGTAACTACATGTCCTCTGACAACAAAACCAACGACTCCGTCATGAAAGAAATATGTCGTCCCCACCAACCCTGACACCAAAATTAAATTAATCATCTACTATAAACCTCCAACCTCCGTAACAGACCTGCTTCCACCAAGACTAAGAGCCTGATAAATGACGACCATGTGATATACCAGTACACTTGTAACTATGAGGACTGTGGGCCTCATTCCTATATTGGTATGACTCATACTCTTCTATACCGTCAGCTAACTCTTCACCTTCAGGCAGGAGCCATTAAAGACCATTATCTCTCCCCCCCCCCCCCTTACCCGCTACGATTTAAATAAACACACCTCCATAATTGACAAAGAAAATGATCCCAGAAAACTCCCTATTCTTGAAGCCCTCTATATTCAAGCCTTAAACCCAAACATAAAGAACCAAATGCTTGACTTACAAATATTTCCGTCAGCCAAACGGCACTACCCCACCACGGCCCCCGCCCCTCACCCACCTTCTTCAGCCCCTGCTGCCACGCATCCAGTAACGCAAGCAACTACCCTCAGGACGTCTAGCAGCCAATCAGCGATGACTTCGCCAGCCTCCCACTTCCCTTCAACATTTCCTGCTTCCATGCATAAAGGTACAGAAGTCTCCACTCTTGAGACGTCTAAAAGCCAATCACCGATGACTTCGACCACCCCTAGCCAACCACTAACATGAAGCAGTGCGCGACTCGCACGCAGGCTACCCTCAACCAATGGGAGACAGTAGCCCTGCCCTCACCTCGTCCCCTGATCCACACTTCTGTATATATACCCGTAATTTTGAACATGTTAATAATTCCTTTGAAGATGCTAGAGGACTAGCGAAACGTCGAATTACCATGCATTTTGCTAACCTCCTCCACCTGCTGACTGAACCCCAACGAAAATTAATCAGAAATATTGAAACGCTGAACAATAGAATATTGAATGCTGATATTGCTACTTCTTATAACCTTGTATGCATTAAAGAAAATGTATTACCTGGCTTTACTAACACATATATATATATATATGTAATGTGATGTATGGCAGGAGAGGAGAGAGAGATGAAGCAGCGCTAATCTACACAGACAAACAACTGGTTTCTGGTGGTATTGACCAACGAGGACTCCGTGGGAAGGGAAATTTTATGGGCATATTGACATCTTGGAGCCGTGAGAAAAGATATTTCCCATGGAATGAGAGATATTCTGAGGAACCCGTGTGACTGTTAAAAGACTCATGTGACTCAATTTGCCTGCCGAAAGTTAGAGGTTAGGAAGGAGATGTGCGTTAGGAAATAAGAATACGGAATCAGTGTCGCCCTGAACCAGGCGGAGGACGGAGGTGGAAAGAATCCCTCGCTCCTGTCTGGGTTCGCCCCTGTCTGTTCGTGTTTGCTGACTTCCTAGTTTCGTGAGTTAAGACACTTAGGTGAGTGTAATGTTAGGTATCCTTGGAAGGGAGATGAGACAGCATTTATACATTGTGTATGTGTAACGAGCCCTAGTGTGTGTGTGGTGCTCTATATACTTGGTGTGTGTTTATGTGTTTGTTTAGTGGGTACATACGTTGTCCGAGCTATCTGGCAATAATTATCTAAACACGGTAGCCTGTCAATCAATGTTAATTAAATATCCGTGAGTGGTGTTTGTGTGTTTTACACCGTGGGGATATTTTATGGTGTCGTGTGTTGATTTGTGATTGAGTTGTGATTCACAGTTTATGTTCAGTGTACGAAGTGTTGATTCACAGTTTATGTTCAGTGTACTAGTGTTGATTCATAGTTTATGTTCAGTGTACTAAGTGTTGATTCACAGTTTATGTTCAGTGTACTAAGTGTTGATTCACAGTTTATGTTCAGTGTACTAAGTGTTGATTCACAGTTTATGTTCAGTGTACTAAGTGTTGATTCACAGTTTATGTTCAGTGCACTAAGTGTTGATTCACAGTTTATGTTCAGTATACTAAGTGTTGATTCACAGTTTATGTTCAGTGTACTAAGTGTTGATTCACAGTTTATGTTCAGTGTACTAAGTGTTGATTCACAGTTTATGTTCAGTGTACTAAGTGTTGATTAACCGTTCGTCTTCAATGTTCTCTCAGTGTGTTTATTCCTTGTAGCGAGTGCATTTACTTAAAGCTTTCATTCGGTGTGTTTATTCAATTCTTATTCACTGTTACTCTGGTGTTTCTTCTAGTGTATTTTTTGTTAAAGATCATTGCTTTGATTAACTGAATTATTGTGCTTGTCAACCTGTTCGTTTACCCTAGTTAATTATAATTCAAATAATGCGAAAATTAGAGGTGTTTGATATCATCCTTCTTCATTGTTTATGATAACAATAATTTTGGAGTTATATACGTAGTCAGATTGTGTGTTGCCGGTGTTTGAATTTTAATCGCTTGGGTTCAACACCGTAGGGCCGTGACAATATATATATATATATATATATATTCTCTTTTAAACAGACGAGGTTAAAAGCAATAGAAGTTTCAGCATTCAGGATTTTATTGTTACAGCTTTCAATAGTTCTAACAATTTTCCTCTGGGGTTCAGAGATGAGGTACAAAAGGTTAGCAAAATTCATGGTGGATCCAACGTTTCACAAGTAAACATCTTGCCTCTTCAGGGAATGGAGAGGTAATGATTAGAATAGGGACAATGCATCTTATGTATACAAAATTCGAGGATCAAGTAGAGGGAGGTGGGCGGAGCTACTGGGTGTGTGGTGGCTGTTCATTGGTGGAAGGCAGTCTATTCGCGAGACGGGCACTAAATCTTATCGGTGGTTGGTTGTTGGCTGTGGGTGGCTGTGATTGGTTGGTGTTGTCAGTTGTGTGCTGAGCGTGGAAGCGTAAGGGAGGGGGGCGCGGGGCGAGAGGAGGGGGGGCAGCAAGCCTGTAACGCTTGTCTGAAGGAAGAATTTGAAGGTCTTGTGTTTGGTTGTTGATGCTGGGGTTGAGTGTTTGGATGTATAGAGCTTCTAAAATAGCTAGTCTTCTGGGGTCTGATTCTTTGTCGAGTATGGTGGTTTGTTTGTCTAGGTCGGCGCGAGTTAGGGCAAGATGGTGGAGGGCTTGATAGTGATCTTTTATAGCGCCAGATTGAAGGTGGAGGGTTAGTCGACGGGAAAGGCGAGTCTGTGTCATTCCAACATAGGATAGGGGTCCACAGTCCCCAGAGGTGCAAATATGCTGGTATATCACATGATCGTCTTTCGGTTGGTTGGTGGAAATGGGGCGGTTACGGAGGACAAGGTTGGAGGTCTTAGGAGATTTGTAGTAAATAATGAGTTTGATTTAATTGTCAGGGTTGGTGGGGAGGACGTTTTTGTTAATTTGTTGGTGCTAGTGGAGTCTTGTTTGTACCATTTTTCTAGGTGGTGGTTGATGGCATTGGTGACGTCAGTGTTGGAATACCCATTGTTGACTAGGACCTGGGAACCCCCTCCGCCCCATCATATCACAGATCCCTACTGTTACCTACCAGACCGCCAAGGCCCTGAACAAACTCCTCACCCCTTTTGTTCCACGGCAATACAACCTCAACTCTGCTTATGACTTCCTAGAAATTCTACGAGATGCCCCCCCAGCTAACGACCACATGATCGCCTCCCTCGACGTAGAGAGTTTGTTTACCAACGTGCCCGTTGACAAGACCATAGATTTTATCCTACGTCGAGTTTACCACTGCCCTAACACGCCCCCCCTGAACATCCCGGAGAAGGCCCTGAAGACGCTCTTGGAACTATGTACCAAGGAGTCCCCTTTCCTCTGCCCCCGCAAGAATATGTACCAGCAAATAGACGGTGTAGTGATGGGAAGCCCCCTGTGGGTCCTGTTCGCCAATTTCTTCATGGGAACTATCGAAGAGGAACTCCTGGCTGCCCACCGACCCACTGTCTACTGCAGGTACATCGATATCATCTTCGTGCGGGTGAAGGACCTGGGCGAACTCTGGGACCTCCAGCAGCGCTTCATGGCCGCCTCCGGACTCAACTTCACATACGAAGAAACCACCGATGGACATCTACCCTTCCTCGACCTCCTTGTCTCCCTTCACGACCACGGCTTCAAAACTACCGTGTACACCAAATCTACTAACAATGGCCAATGTCTTAATGGGGTTAGTGAATGCTCTAAACGATACCTACAGTCCACCATCGCCGCCTATGTCAGGAGAGTCCTCACCCATTGCACCACCTGGAATGACACACACAATGAACTGGAAAGGCTCACCCAGGTCCTAGTCAACAATGGGTATTCCAACACTGATGTCACCAATGCCATTAACCACCACCTAGAAAAATGGTACAAACAAGACTCCACTAGCACCAACCCGGCCAATGACATTACATTTTTCTACAGAAACTACATGTCTTCCGACCACACAACAGACGAATCCATTATGAAAGAAATAATTAACAAAAACTTCCTCCCCACCAACCCTGACAATAAAATCAAACTCATTATTTACTACAAATCTCCTAAGACCTCCAACCTTGTCCTCCGTAGCCGCCCCATTTCCACCAACCAACCGAAAGACGCTCATGTGATATACCAGCATATTTGCACCTCTGGGGACTGTGGACCCCTATCCTATGTTCGAATGACACAGACTCGCCTTTCCTGTCGACTAACCCTCCCCCTTCAATCTGGCGCTATAAAAGATCACTATCAAGCCCCCCACCATCTTGCCCTAACTCGCGCCGACCTAGACAAACAAACCACCATTCTCGACAAAGAATCAGACCCCAGAAGACTAGCTATTTTAGAAGCTGTATACATCCAAACACTCAACCCCAGCATCAACAACCAAATACATGACCTTCAAATTCTTCCTTCAGGCAAGCGCTACAGGCATGCTGCCCCCCCTCCTCTCGCCCCCCTCCCTTACGCTTCCACGCTCAGCAGACAACTGACAACTCCAACCAATCACAGCCACCCACAGCCAACAACCAACCACCGATAAGATTTAGTGCCCGTCTCGCGAATAGACTGCCTTCCACCAATGAACAGCCACCACACACCCAGTAGCTCCGCCCACCTCCCTCTACTTGATCCTCAAATTTTGTATAAATAAGATGCATTGTCCATATTCTAATCATTACCTCTCCATTCCCTGAAGATGCAAGAAGTTTACTTTTGAAACGTTGGATCCACCATGAATTTTGCTAACCTTTTGTACCTCATCTCTGAACCCCAGAGGAAAATTGTTAGAACTATTGAAAGCTGTAACAAAATAATCCTGAATGCTGAAACTGCTATTGCTTTTAACCTCGTCTGTTTAAAAGAGAATCTATTACCTGGCTATACTAACATATATATATATATATATATATATATATATATAATATATATATGTATAGTTGTATACTGTAAATATAAACTACACCTTGGATGATTCCGGCGCTACTCCTCCCTCTCCACCCCTCTCTCACTTATTGATGCCTAAGATCATAATCTCTTCTAAAGATGTAAATTTTGCCCTCTCTGGCTTTAATACTAAGAAGGCAAGGATGGTGTTCCTCCTGCTGTTGTACTCAAAAACTGTTCTTCTGTACAGACTCCATGCCAAGGCAAACTCTTTCGTCTCTGTCTTTCCTCTAACGTCGTTTCCTTCTTGCTGGAAATTTCACTCAAAAACAATTATTAATTCAAACTTTCTTAAGCATTTATCTTCCCATAATCTTCTTACAGATCACCAGTACGATTTCCTTAACCCTTTCTGTACCGGCGACGTCCTTTTAACTATATTTTGGCTACTATTAGACGATTATACTTAGTTTCAAAATGGCCTCCAGTAATGAACAGGCCTCGAACTATCTCCCTTAACCCTTTTTATGACCATATATCCTTCTTAAACTACCCACAATCTTCTAAATATAGCTGGAATAAAATGAAAAACGATGTCGTGGTACAGATGGGGTTAAGGGCCGTTCTACTGGTGATCTAGCTAATCTTACTAATTTGTTGTCATCCTTCTTTCGGGACTTCGGTGAGACTTTTAATATTGCGCTAGACATATCGAAAGCCTTCAATAGAGTCTGGCACAAATCTCTAATTTCCAAACTACCCTTCATCGGTTTCTATCCTTCTATCTGTGTCTCTGTCTCTAATTTCCTTTCAGACCGTTTGACTGTCCCGTTCTCCTTCTCCACCTTGACTGCTAAACGTCATCACAGGCACAGTGAGAGGCTCAGGGGGGTGCCTCACATACTCCTTCCTGAGATTAACGTGACTTAACTGATTGCGCTTATGTCTGTTTGGAGCGGCCACCAAGCAATCCAGGTCCGATAGCCTCTCAGTGCCAGCCAACTCCAGACTGCGCAACATCCGTTCTCGACTGTCTAGGACATACTTGAGCATAGAACAAGGTTTTTCTGCACCCTCCCATATTTCTTCAACCATATGGAGAGGCCCTCTGACACGGTGTCCAAAGACAAGCTCATTGGGGCTGAAACCCAAACTTTCCCCAGGTACCTCCCGTGCAGCAAATAAAACACATGGCAGGCCAAGATACCAACCATTCCCACTCTCAAAGCAACAACAACGAAGCACAGATTCCAAGGCTGAGTGCCATCGCTCTAACATACCCTGGCTCTCCGGATGATACGTAGATGACACAACCATAATAATCCCATGCTGCGGCATTGCTTGAACAAAGAGGCTAGAAGTGAAGTTGGATCCTTGGTCTGACTGAATCACCTGCGGGTAACCATACCGGGAAAAATACACTAGCAAGTTTCGGACCACCGTCTTCGCTGATCCATTTCTCATAGGGTACGCGTCAGGATACCTTGTTGCTACATCTCCCGACTGTGCATCACTGTCCTCCTCCAACTCGAGAGCACCGGTACCACATTCAAGAACCTCTGGGTCTTCTAAGTGCAATTTACGATTGTCCGAAGGAGCAAGCTTATCTAAGTGTTTGCGAAACAACTCATGCCCCCCTCCTACATTGAATTTAGCCTCCCGTTGCTCTCTCTCTGTGTATCGTTGCTGTCTCTTCGTCTTTTTAAGCCCATCCTCTGCCTTCTCAGTAACAGTTAATGGGTCTTCTCCAGACTCGAAAATCGGTCCTAATAATGAGTCCCCGAGAATGCCCGTTGATACTAAACTCTCAACCGCATCAATTTTCAACCCCTTCTCGGTACCTTTCCTCCGCTTGTCTAAAGACGGTTGACCAGAATGTGACTCCCAGGATGCCAGAGATCTGGTGACAACACACGCCATAGGTTGCACCGGACACTTCTCAACCCACTCCTGCTCCTCCCTACTCACGTCGGCCGGCTTCTCGGCAACGACTTAGGGTGGAGCCTCAGAAGTGGGCCCCGCAAAGTCGTTGCCGAGAAGGAGGTCGACGCCCCCAACAGGCAACTTCTCCACAATTCCTACATCCAGGTCACGAGTCACACCATCAACTTCCATCTTCATTCTTACAAGCGGGTATGACCTTGTTGCATTAACTCCCTGAACCACAACCACCCACGCCGTATTTACAGGTTTACCAGTGAAATTCCTCAACAATGTTTGCGATGCCCCAGTGTCACGCAAAATTCTCACCTCATGTCTTCTACCCCCCCACTCCACACAACCGAGTCCCCTGTGGTCACTAAATGCATCACAGACAGGGAATAAGCCTTCCGGATCCTTCTGCACTGGCAGTGTATTTACCTTGGAAGAATTGCCTCTAACAAACTCCGATGTCCTCTTGAACACTCCAATGCCGTGAGCAAAAGACACGGCTGCCGGAGGAGGTCGACTAGGGCACTCATTTGCCTTATGACCCTCCTGGTGGCACTTAAAACACATAAATTTCGGTTTCGGCTTATACTGTGATGTAAAAGGCCCCTGACTTGTCTTATACGGCGTGGTGTCAGGTTTGGATTCAGTTTTAGTTTCATTGCTCTTTTGTTTAAATGTGTCATTGTTACGGGGAGGGGGAGGATAACGGTCCCTAGCACTGGCATCGTACTTCTGTGAGGACCCGCAACCCCGAATCAACGACAGCCGTCGATCAGCCATTTCAGCTGCTTCAACTAGAGTTCTTGGGTTTGTCTCCTTTAAGTTCAAAGTTAGATCACCGCCGGTGCTCTTAAAGAACTGCTCCAACATCATCAACTGCTTAACTCCATCAAACGTTGTTACCTACTCAGATCGGAGCCAGTTCCCCATAGCATCGGACAAGTCCCGGGCGTGTTCCAAAAAGGTGCTATCTCTTCCCTTGGTTACACCCCGGAACTTCAAACGGTACGTTTCTGGTTGCAGTTTGTAAGCCCTCAGGACAGCCTCCTTGAGATCCTCATACACAATACATGACTCCAAAGGTAACGCATCGTAGGCTTTAAGACCCTTGCCTATTAATCTAGAGGATACAAGTGCTGCCCATTTATTCTCTGGCCACTGGTGTTCCTGGCACTTCTTCTCAAAGCGTGCGAAAAATTCTGTTACACCACTCTCATCAAACACCGGAACCAGTTTCAATAAGTGCGAGAGAGACTGCTCATGAACACGGTTACCAGCCCCAAGTCGCTGTCCCGTTGTCTCTACTCGCGACTTCTCTACGTCCCTGTCGGCACAGTACTTACTCGACTCAGCTTGGATTTTTGCTAGCTCTATTTGCTGCTGAAGCTCACCTGCCCTTTGTTGCTGGTGACTTTTTCTCTCTTCTATCTTGGCTAATTCTATTTGCTGCTGAATCTGAAGCTCACATGCCCTTTGTTGCTGCTGAATCTTAGCTAATTCGAGCTGATACACTAATTCTGGAGTTAACCCTTGAGGAGGTGAAGGTGCTACAATGTTTGAAATTACCGGTGGTCCCCCCAGGGGCAACCCACCCTGCCAGTCACCACCCAACTGTGGAAGCGTACCCTGGGTCGGCAAACTACTGGGATGGCTGGGAGTCGAGTGTAGGGGAAGCATGGCCGAAGGGCTCTGAGCACTCAACCCAACTCGCTCACCAGTCACCCTGCCCAGTACACACGTTATCAAGTTATCCCTGGTCATGCTGCTAGTACCCGCATGACCGATAGCTGTGGCCAGGCATTGAAGACCGTACCGATCCATACCATCCAACCGCTCGGCAGTAACAGGCCATTGCAAAAATATCCTAGCATCCTCCTCACAGTTCACCTGATTAACCATTTCATCATGCTGCTGTTCCTCAGTTTCGACATTACGTACTGTGTCTCCATTCTCCTCTGATCCGGTATAAGACATGATGCTCACAAAAATTTCCCACCTCAATATTCAGAAAAGAAGCACCCCAAACTCTTATACCTCAATATACACACAAAAATTCTCGGAAATACTCAAGGGCTATACTATGTTGCAAAAAAAAATTATTCTTGCCGATCCCTGCAAAATATTCCTCAAAACTTACAAATGTTCCCTGCTGATAAATGTAGGTTCACCAAATCCTAGGTAAGGTCGCCATTTGTTACGACTGAGGTTTAAATATATCAGGGCTCTTATTCATTGGACTAGTAATGGCATAAATGCTACAACGGAAAGCGCTAGATCCAACCTCTGATGTATATTCCCAGTGAACAAAGAACACAAATACTCGCCAGAGTTCTATATGCAATAATAGGTTATTAAACTCAATAAATGTGCGTCTACTCTAGGCTTAATGCTATGTGAAAACAGCCTATTACTACCTATAACCGAAGGTGCGTGGTTATGGTATGCAAAATAAGGTGGTGAGAGAAGTTACTGCTTACGTTACTTTAATCAATAAATGTCAGGCACTCCTGCATGAAAGAAAGTGCACTAAAGTCCTTCAACACCAACAAGGAATCTTCTTTAAATGTTAGATGCTATCAAGATGATCGAATCGGAAATGGAACCCAAAAAGGCAGGCAGCAGAACAATGCTCGTGCAGGCTATGCACACAAAAAGGCAGGAGATATAATGCAGTCGGAGCCAAGAATATCCTAAACGCCACAACAATAATAATAATCGCCACGACAATGCAGTATTTCTATCAACAAAAAGAGCCTAAGTCGTTTGTGTCTCAATACATCAAACTAAGCTGCGAAATGCTTGTGTAATCATAAACGGGTATGCATAAAAAGAGTAATTGGTTTAATATACTTAATGTCTACTGTGACTGATAAAGTCTAGCTATAGTCAATGATACGAGATACTGGTGCGCATGGCATGCCGCATAGCCTAGTGCAAATCTCAAGTCTGTGCGTCAAATATTACGTTATAATGAAGGGTAGCTCTCTTGAGAAACCTTAATACCGAAGTATTAAGCGTTCTCCTGGAGTACCTCAAAGACAAACAACGAGCTTAGAACAGTGCAGAATGGTATAGGCAAAAAGCCCTCATTCGTGCATGCTCTATTCTCAATGGCACACAGACTAGAATTTACCCAATCAACTCCAGTTCTCAGGTATGTCGTGCAGCTTTTAACTAAAGCCAACACCCATCGGAAACAATACCTTATAGTATCAGACTCCTAGTCTAGCATTATCTAATACAGCAGAACACTATAATTATAGAAAGCGGTACTGAACAATACGAATGCCAACCAATGCTTCGTGATCAACTTATCTTAACAACTAACATACATGGGTTATATAAGACATTAACGCACAATACAACTGGCCAGCATGAAGCTGATTACCAGAGGGGGTATAATATTAATAAAAGGTGGTGAAAGATATGGAAAATGAGAGAGATAGGCAGAGGAAAAGGTTCTCAGGTGTGGTGAGGGGGACAGATATCAAGGGGATAAGAGGGATGCGTTCTAGAAACCAGATCTGAGGGAGAGAGTGGCGAGAGAGCTGTATATATACTAGCACTAGCTCGCACCGCGTAGACAAAAGCGGTAACAATTCCTTCAGCCAATGACAAAGAAGCCAGCCAAACATGACGTCACCAAGCATGGTAAAAAACTCCCCCAAGAGGCCAGCCAGCTGTGACATCATCAAGCATGGCAAAAAACACTGCGCACCTCCTCTCACTCTGTTCTACTCTCTCTCTCTCTCTCTCAAATCCTATCATTACTACTTAATGATAAAACATATACTTTGCAATTAAATATATAAAGCCTTGACATGGGCGAAAACAAAGAGCCTTTCTGGACTGCCCATGACACGAGCTTTCATATGAAATAAAGCACACAATAATACATCAACTGTAGCCACATCCACTGCCCTGGCGATCCTAGCGAGTCACTGTAGGACAAGCCATGCGGTTCTAACGGAGTGCTTAACGTCACATCAGCTACTCGTATATCCACAGAGAAATTGCCTAACCTAGGTTATGTATATATCAGGAGGCAGGAATCACTGTTATCTTAACTATGGCAGCATTCGTTTACAGGTCACATTTAACGTTCGGTTGGCACATGCCTTCTCCTTCTAAATATTTTTGCAGCCATTATTGATTATGTATTATGGATTATTTTGTATATATTTCACCCTTGTAATGATTCTTATGTCAATGACCAGTTCTTGCATGCATCGATTCGGACTCCAGTAAACTATCGACCGATTATCTTGGGATGTGCTTGCATCAGTGTTCCAAGCAAATTGACTGAGAGGGTATGTTGCTGTGAGTTGCCTGGATTGCCCAATATGATAACAAAGCTGTCTCTCGCGCGGTTTTAAACCAGTTTTAATACCGAATTCTTTTTTAAGAGGCCCAGGCGGCTCAGTGCGTGCTCCTAGGATCCTTGAGAAAGGACTCCAAAGCTAGATGGGTCATTTATATTCAGATTTGTTTATGTGTGACATGTCAAAATTATTAATTGAAGTAGACACATATTTATGAATATTCTGAAAATGACCTGGCCATTAACAGAACAATAAGGCTTTGTGGCGATGGAACACACATGGTGGTGTCCTCCAGCCTACCCTACGAGGCCAGGCTGTTAGATACCATCAGTGGTGTCCCTGTTTTCCCCAACCTGTGCGCTTCCGTAAATTAAGTGTTGATGTTCTTCCAAGGTAAACAACAATGCATCGAGTTGAATCTGCACACTCACCTGAACTGTACTGTATCTGGCAGTGATATTACTTACAATCGAGGTGAGCACTACATAGAAGATGACTAGAGTATTATCGGAGCTAATATGTCTAACCACAACTGGCTGAAATCGGTGATTAACCCTTAATTGGCGGCGCGCAACTTATGTCGTGTGAAATAAATATGGACTAAGTGGCGGTTCACAACTTATGTTGTGTGCCATTTTCACCACGTAATGTTGCTGAGAGAGAGAGATGAGTGGTGGGAGGAGCGTAGCAAGCGTATGACTGCTCCAGATCACCGCGGCGGACCTACTGACATGAATCCCACCCTCCTCCACCCTCTCGCACTCGCTACACAGGGAATTATGTAGGGAAACTACCTAATTACATGGTTTTTGCACTTGTGTTGCACGATCGTTGCAAGAGAACCAGTGGTCGTACAAGGATGGTTGGGGTGTCATTGGAAAGCTCTGTTTATGCCCTTTCAGGGATAGATACTTGTTGTACGCTCTGGGTCTTATTTAGGCATGAAAATGATCACGTAAACAACCCTATTTAGGGTAAAAACACCCCGCTGGGCGCTACGGTCAAATAGACCACCTAGCCCGCTAAATAAGGGTTAAGGATGATTTAATAGACAACATTGTTTTCATCTGACAGAAAAGAGGAGGAATTCACTGTACTCTCCGAGAAACTTAACGCCATCTTTAGTGAAGTAGCAGACTAAAAGAAAATTAGTACATCCCCTAATAGTGTTGTCAACATAAAATTTACTTAACACCAATTACAATTTGGCAAACAGGGCGAGATCCTTACAAAACAACAGCGTTTTTTTTTTAGACCATCAACCGAAAAGAGAGGGAATCTAAAATCATTATGCTGGGTGTACCTGACGACCACGAACCTAAGGAGGGAGCTGTGACCAACAACAAGAAGCTGATAGTTATCTGTGGTGGGCGTAAACAGTGATTTGACTTGCACTCATCGAAGGTTGGGAACAAGTAGTGATGCTGTTGCCTAGCAATGCTGAGCCATGGTTATGCTAAACCCTGGAGGAGACCTATTCTGCTTATACTGGCAAACGAGGAGCTATGTAACGAGATCTTGGAGAACACCAAATGAAGGAAGACAGGTGGAGAAAACTACAAGAAAATCAACATAAAATGGACGTCCATACAAGTGTTCTGAAGGAGAGACAACTACAAGATAATCTACATAATAAAGGACGTCCATCCAAGTGTTCCGAAGGATGGGGGCGGTTGAGTGTGGCAGAGGAGAAGGAGCGGAAGCGACTTGAGAACCTGGAGTGTGTCAACCACCTCGACACTAGGGAAGGTGAGTTGTACAGGGGTGATGTTATGGAAACCTGGAGTTCTCGGTTTTTCTAAACCCATCAAAGCAAGTAAGTAGATAAAGATAATATCATAGAACGTTATTGAATTTCTATGACATTGAAAGCAATAACTTACAAGGTTTGTTACTTCAGTACAAAATAATCTGCTTAAATTAAGTGAAAACACCGTTAGTTTTGTTATTTCCTGGTAATTAGACATATAAGGTTAAAGGTATAGTGAGAGTATAGTGAAAGCATAGTGAGGGTGCAGTGAAGGCATAGTGAAAGTACAGTAAAGGTATAGCAAGATTACAGTGCAGGTATAGTGAGAGTACAGTGAATGTATAGTGAGATTACAATGAAGGTATAGTGAGAGTACAGTGAATGTATAGTGAGATTACAGTGAATGTATAGTGAGATTACAGTGAAGGTATAGTGAGATTACAGTGAATGTATAGTGAGAGTACAGTGAATGTATAGTGAGATTACAGTGAATGTATAGTGAGAGTACAGTGAAGGTATAGTGAGAGTACAATGAATGTATAGTGAGATTACAGTGAATGTATAGTGAGATTACAGTGAATGTATAGTGAGAATACAGTGAAGGTATAGTGAGAGTACAGTGAATGTATAGTGAGATTACAGTGAAGGTATGGTGAGAGTACAAAGAAGGTATAGTCAGATTACAATGAAGGTATAGTGAGATTACAGTGAAGGTATAGTGATAGTACAGTGAAGGTATAGTGATAGTACAGTGAAGGTATAGTGAGATTACAGTGAAGGTATAGTGATAGTACAGTGAAGGTATAGTGAGATTACAGTGAAGGTATAGTGATAGTACAGTGAAGGTATAGTGATAGTACAGTGAAGGTATAGTGAGATTACAGTGAAGGTATAGTGAGATTACAGTGAAGGTATAGTGATAGTGCAGTCAAGGTATAGTGATAGTACAGTGAAGGTATAGTGAGATTACAGTGAAGGTATAGTGATAGTACAGTGAAGGTATAGTGATAGTACAGTGAAGGTATAGTGATAGTACAGTCAAGGTATAGTGATAGTACAGTGAAGGTATAGTGAGAGTACAGTGAAAGTATAGTGAGAGTACAGTAAAGGTATAGTGAGAGTACAGTGAAGGTATAGTGAAGGTATAGTGGGAGTGCAGTGAAGGCATAGTGAGAGTACAGTGAAGGCATAGTGAGAGTACAGTGAAGGTATAGTGAGATTACAGTGAAGGCATAGTGAGATTACAGTGAAGGTATAGTGAGAATACAGTGAAGGCATAGTGGGAGTACAGTGAAGGTATAGTGAGATTACAGTGAAGGTATAGTGAGAATACAGTGAAGGTATAGTGATAGAACAGTGAAGGTATAGTGAAAGTATAGTGAGAGTACAGTAAAGGTATAGTGAGAGTACAGTGAAGGTATAGTGAGAGTACAGTGAAGGTATAGCGGGAGTGCAGTGAAGGTATAGTGAGAATACAGTGAAGGTATAGTGATAGAACAGTGAAGGTATAGTGAGAGTACAGTGAAAGTATAGTGAGAGTACAGTAAAGGTATAGTGAGAGTACAGTGAAGGTATAGTGAGAGTACAGTGAAGGTATAGTGAGAGTACAATGCAGGTATAGTGAGAGTACAGTGAAGGCATAGTGAGAGTACAGTGAAGGTATAGTGAGATTACAGTGAAGGTATAGTGAGATTACAGTGAAGGCATAGTGAGAGTACAGTGAAGGTATAGTGAGAGTACAGTGAAGGTATAGTGAGAATACAGTGAAGGCATAGTGGGAGTACAGTGAAGGTATAGTGAGATTACAGTGAAGGTATAGTGAGAGTACAGTGAAGGTATAGTGAGAGTACAGTGAAGGTATAGTGAGAGTACAGTGAAGGTATAGTGAGAGTACAGTGAAGTTATAGTGAGATTACAGTGAAGGTATAGTGAGAGTACAGTGAAGGTATAGTGAGATTACAGTGAAGGTATAGTGAGAGTACAGTGAAGGTATAGTGAGAGTACAGTGAAGACAGTGAGATTACAGTGAAGGTATAGTGAGAGTACATTGAAAATATAATGAAATTACAATAAAGGTATAGTGAGAGTACAGTGAAGATATAGTGAGAGTACAGTGAAGGTATAATGAGAGTAGAGTGAAGGCATAAGGAGAGCATGGTGAAAGTATAATGAGAGTATAGTGAAAGCATAAAATTAGTATAGTGAAAACAGTGAAAGTATAGCGAAAAAATAGTTACAGTATAATGAAAACAGTGAGACTATAGTGAAAGCATAGTGAGAGTATGGTGAAAGCATAGTTAGAGTAGTGAGTACAGGGAAGGCATGTAGTGAGAGTAGTGAAAGCATAATGAGAGTATAGTGAAGACATACTGGGTGCATAGTGAAGTTATAAAGTGGGAAGAGAAGGGTTCCACAGGGGCCTGATTTATAGCCATGTCTCGATCTTTATGGTCCTGGGAATATCCAGTATTTTTGTTATCTCAATACCCTCTCATTTATTTTAGGAGTAGAGTTGGTTGTTGGATAGAACATAATAATTGATATTGGTTCAGGAGTAATTTATCGAGAGGCCTTCCCTAGTGGTTAAGGCCCCATTAATTGCTCTTTCCATTCACATATGCATAGCCTACGTGACTCGCAGTTGGGATGTGTGTACATGCTTAGATTGATATGCAGGATTCGAAGTTGCATAATAAATCGTAGGCAGTGTCCACCATTCTTTAACTGCCTTCGTGGTGTAATGCATAAGGTGTTGATATTCGGTGTGAGCGTCCTGGGTTCGAATCCACGGACTGCCACATATGTTTGTAATATTTCATTAATCGATTTTAGGAGTAGAGTTGGTTGTTGGATAGAACATAATAATTATTATAATATATAATGTATATATGAAGAGAGAGAGAGAGAAAGAGAGAGAGAGAGAGAGAGAGAGAGAGAGAGAGAGAGAGAGAGAGAGAGAGAGAGAGAGAGAGAGAGAGAGAGAGAGAGAGAGAGAGAGAGAGAGAGAGAGAGAGAGAGAGAGTACAAAGGAGTACAAAGGAAATCAAGCAACAACAGGTCTAGTGACCCTTCTAGGTTGCTTGTCCTCCAAAACACTGAGGATCAAGTGTCCAAACAGTGGTTTAGAGTGGGTAAGGGAACATTGGAAAGGGAACTACTGCCCTGCCACTAACGTGGCAGGACTAGGAAGTTAGTAGGGGACATATGGGTTAGTAACTGAGGGGAGGATAAAGTTATTCATTTACAAACGCAGTCAGTCGCGGGTTTGATGCGAGATATTTGTCTAGGCGGAATTTAAATGAATCAACGGTGCTGCAGTCTATAACGTCTCGGGGAAGCCCATTCCACAAGTTGACAACTCGATTGAAGAAGAAATTCTTAGATTCGTGCGAGTTAAAAGATTTACCAATAATTTTGCAACCGTTTCCCCCGCGTGTAATTAGATTGGTCGATAGTGAAGTACTTACTACAGTTCATATTGTCGATGCCTTTGATGATTTTGAACACTTGAATTAAGTCGCCTCTTAATCTGCGCTGGGTTAAGGAAATAGATTTAATTCTCTAAGACGCTCTTCGTATGGTTTGTTCTTTAGGCTAGGTATCATTTTGGTAACTCTACGTTGAACTCGTTCTAGCTTGTTTATATCTTTTTGGTAATAAGGGCACCAGGATTGAACGCAGTATTCCAGAAGAGGGCGGACTAAGGAATTGTAAAGGGTTAGGATAACTTCTTTGGATTTATGCTCAAATGACCTGCCTATAAAGCCAATTATTTTGTTTGCCTTCTTAACAACTTCTGAACATTGTTGACTCGGTTTTAGGTTACTCGATATTGTTACTCCCAGATCAGTTTCTCTGTTTACATTCTTAAGCTGAGTGCCATTCATCGAATAGTTTGCTTTCTCATTTAGGTATCCGACATGTAGTACTTTACATTTATCCGCATTGAAACTCATTTGCCAAATTTGGGCCCAACATGACAATTTATCTAGATTGTGTTGCATATCGTCAACTTGTTCTTTTGAGAGTACGCTATTTGCAATTTTTGTATCGTCAGCAAATTTTGAGATTGACGCAGGTGAGACCCTCATCTATGTCGTTGATGTAAATTAGAAAGAGAATTGGTCCTAGTACCGATCCCTGGGGTACCCCGCTACTTACATTGGTCCATTTAGATGCCTTACCGTTTATGACTACCCTTTGCTTTCTGTTGCTGAGCCAATTTTCTATCCATTTCAACACACCGTCTTGTATTCCATGCGCTTTTAGTTTTAGCAGTAAACGTTTGTGGGGAACTTTGTCAAAGGCCTTTTGAAAATCAAGGTATATAATATCTACAGCTTTACTTTCATCGTAGAGGTTGAGGATATCGTGGAAGAAGTCTAAGAGGTTTGTTAAACAGGAACGTTTTTTACGAAAGCCGTGTTGAGTATCTTTAAGTATGTTATTTTCCTCTAAGTGATTTACGAGTCTGTCTCGTATGACCGTTTCTAGCATTTTACATACAACTGAGGTTAAGCTAATTGGACGATAGTTACTTGGTAGGGATTTGCTGCCTTTTTTTAATATCGGTGTTACGTTGGAGAGAGAGAGAGAGAGAGAGAGAGAGAGAGAGAGAGAGAGAGAGAGAGAGAGAGAGAGAGAGAGAGAGAGAGAGAGAGAGAGAGAGAGAGAGAGAGAGAGAGAGAGAGAGAGAGAGAGAGAGAGAGAGAGAGAGAGAGAGAGAGAGAGAGAGAGAGAGAGAGAGAGAGAGAGAGAGAGAGAGAGAGAGAGAGAGAGAGAGAGAGAGAGAGAGAGAGAGAGAGAGAGAGAGAGAGAGAGTTAGGCTCGTGGGAGACTCGATGGTACGTGGTCAGCTCACAGAGTTTTGCGCCAGGGCACCTAAGACCAGGAAGCGTTTTTGTATCCTTGGTGGTGGTGTGGACGACGTAGTTGCTGCAGTTGACGAAGTATCGAAGCTGGCCCCTGCTAATACAATGTACGTCATCCACATCGGATCCAATGATGTACAGCGAACCCTGTCAGAAGATTTGCTTCACAAGTACCAACAGCTGATCAAGTTGTTTAAGAAGTCGTCAAGGAGCATCGTCTCAGGAAACCCGGCTCGGTGTACAGAGCCGATTTTACAACATAGCCACCAGCACAAAATGAAAAGCTGAACTCTTCGCTCAAACTTTTGCTATAAACTCCACCTTATTCCTATGTCTCCACTCCCCTCTCTCCTACTTATGCTAATATCCTAATCTCTTCTAAAGATGTACTTTCTACCCTCTCTGGGCTTAATTCTAATAAGGTGTGCGGTCTGGACGGTGTTCCTCCTGTTGCACTAAAAAACTGTGCTTCCATGCTGACTCCCTGCCTAGGCAAACTCTTTCGTCTCTGTCTCTCCTCTAACGTCTTCCCTTCTTGCTGGAACTTTGCTCTCATTCAACCTGTCCCAAAGAATGGTGACCGCTCTCAATCCTCCAACTATCGTCCAATTGCTCTCATCTCTTATATCTCTAATGTTTTTGAAACTATTCTTGCTTCCAAATTTCTAAAGCATTTCTCATCTCACAATCTACTCTCAGATCGCCAGTATGGCTTCCTTAAGGGTCGCTCTACTGGTGATCTTCTTTCATATCTTACTAACTCTTGGTCATCCTCCTTTCGGAACTTTGGTGAGTATTGCACTGGACATATCGAAGGCCTTCGATCGAGTCTGGCACAAATCTTGAATTTCTAAACTACCCTCCTTCAGTTTCTATCCCTCCATCTGTGCCTTTGTCTCTAATTTCCTTTCCGGCCATTCAATAGCTGCAGTTGTGGATGGCCCTCGCTCACTTCCTCATCCTATCAACTCCGGTGTTCCTCAGGGCTCTGTCCTATCTCCCATTATCTTTCTAATTTTCATTAATGATCTTCTCAACTGTACCTCCAGTCACATCCATTCATATGCATATGACTACCTTACACTACTCAATTAGTTTTCCAGAAAGCCCCAGCCAGCAATCCCTCAAAAACAAACATAATGAAGCCATAAAACACTTATCCGCTGGTCTAACTACTATTTCCAAATTGGAGCAGAGAAAACCTTGTTACTTTAATGCTTCCAAAACCCAATTTCTTCATTTTACTACCCGTCCAGAACTCCCAGAGAAGTTTCCCTTTTACTTCAACAATACAAAAATCTATCCTTCATCTTCTCTCAATATTCTTGGTGTCTCTTTTTCTTCTGCTCTCACTTGGAAGGACCATGTTACCAGTCGTGCAGCCTCCCAGAATCATGCGTGTGCTCAACCGCCTCAACAGGTTCTTTACCCCTGCACAGCTTCTTGCTCTGTACAGGGGCACGGTGCATCCTTGTATTGAGTATTGTTCACATGTGTGGGGAAGATCCTCTCACACCGCACTCCTAGACAAAGTTGAAAGGAAGGCCTTTCGTATCATTTACTCCCGTCCACTCACCAACTCTCTGCAATCTCTCTCTCTCCACCGCAATGTTGCATCTTTCTCGCTATTCTATTGCTACTATAATAATCTGTGTTCCTCAGAGCTCTCCCAGTGTATACCAACTCCTCTACGTAGGGCACACGGTACCCGTCTTGCAACGCAATCCCACCCCTACTCTGTGCAACTCTCCAACCCAAGAGTGAAACGTTACTCTCAGACTTTCTTCTTTTCAACAGCTGAGCTCTGGAACTCTCTCCCAGAATCAGTCTTTCCCTCTTCCTATGACTTAACTTGCTTTAAACTCTGTGTGTCCAGGCATATTGGCTTGAACGTCCCTTGATTTTGGCCCTGTCACTCTTTCAACTCTGGTGGAGGCACTCGCTACAGGCAATTCTGCCTTTTGCCTACCTCACTCACAAAAGGAACAGAGTATATATTATAATTATTTAATGCCTAGTTACAAAACCATCTCTCACAGCATAATACCTCAAGTTCTATACAGAGGTTTTAACTGTACTCGTCGACTAGAAGCCAATCACCTCCCCGGACACCCAATTTAAAATTATTCATATGGTGGCCAATTTATTTTATGGACCCTTCTTATTACTTTTAGAAGTGCTCAGCTATCTAGCTTGAAAATTGTGTTATACACAAGAAACGGATATATATATAATTATATATGTATATATGTAATATGCTTATCTTCGGATCTAGCTACTATTTCCAATTGGGGTAGAGAAAACCTTGTTACATTTAATGCTTCCAAAACTCAATTTATCCATCTTACTACCCGTCAGGAACCTCCAGAGGACAATCCCTTATTCTTCAACAATACAAAAATCAACCCTTCATCTTCCCTCAATGTTCTCGGTGTCTCCTTTTCTTCTGTTCTCACTTGGAAAGACCATATTACCAGTCTCGCTAAGGTAGCCTCCCAGAAGCTGGGTGTGCTCAACCGCCTCAAGGGGTTCTTTACCGCTGCGCAGCTTCTTGCTCTGTTCAGGGGCACAGTGTGTCCTTGTATTAAGTATTGTTCACATGTGTGGGGAGGATCCTCTCACACCGCACTCCTAGATAAAGTAGAAAGGAAAGCCTTTCATATCATTAACTCCCGTCCACTCACCAACTCTCTGCAATCTCTCTCTCTTTGCCGCAATGTTGCATCTCTCACTATTCTATCGCTAGTACAATAATCAGTGTTCCTCGGAGCTTTCCAAGTGTATACCACCTCCTCTACGTAGGGTACATAGTACCCGCCTTGCAACACAATCCCACCCCTACTCTGTGCAACTCTCCAACCCAAGAGTGAAACGCTATTCTCAGACTTTCTTCTATTCAACTGCTGAGCTCTGGAACTCTCTCCCAGAATCAGTCTGTCCCTCTTCCTATGACTTAAATTGCTTCAAACTCCGTGTGTCCAGGCATTTTAGCTCGAACATCCCTTGATTTCGGCCCTGTCACTCTTTGAAATCTGGGGGAGGCACTCGCTGCAGGCAGTTATGTCTTTTGTCTCCCTCATTCACATAGAAAAAAAAATATATATATAATATACAGTATATATATATATATATATATATATATATATATATATATATATATATATATATATACAGTATATATATACTGTATATATATATATACAGTATATATATACTGTATATATATGACAACTACATGTCCTCAGATCATAAAACAGACGAAGCTGTCATAAGAGACATAATCCTGAAGAACGTCCAGCCAACCAACTCTGACAGCAATATCAAACTAATATATTATAAATCTCCCAAAACCTCCCAATTTTTTCTACGTATTCGCCCCGCCAAAGATAAGAAACAACTGAACCTGGACCATGTCACGTACCAACATTCTTGTACCCACGGGGACTGTGGACCCCGTACAACGTATGTCGGCATGACACAGACTCGCTTGAGTCGTCGTGTTACCCTTCACCTTCAATCTGGCTCCACCAAAAATCACTACAACAGCCCTGACCACCCTTATCTAACTCGTAAAGACCTTGAAACGAACACCTCCATATTAGATAATGAGCCCGACCCTAGGCGCCTCCCCATCCCTGAAGCCATATACATACAAACACTCAACCCTACCCTTAATAACCAGACATTGGACCTCCAAATTCTCCCCACAGCGAGGAGATTCTACACCCGCAGAAACCTTGATGGAAATGAGCACAACACCACTAACCCGAGCCAACGCCCACCTGACGATGCCCCCGCGCCCAGCCAGCCAATCAACAGACGCAGCGCACGCATAGCAGCTACCAACCAACCAAACACGCAGATCGCTGACTAGCCCCGTCCACCTGTGCAGAATAAGCGGCTCGTGATCCCAGCTTTCCTATATATACCCCTGTTCTCCCCTTTACAGATCACGTGTATGAATATGACTAATGTTATAGTCGAAACATCACAACCTACTACAACCTCTACAACCCAGCAACCTACTACAACCTCTACAACCCAGCAACCTACTACAACCTCTACAACCCAGCAACCTACTACAACCTCTACAACCCAGCAACCTACTACAACCTCTACAACCCAGCAACCCACTACAACCTCTACAACCCAGCAACCTACTACAACCTCTACAACCCAGCAACCTACTACAACCTCTACAACCCATCAACCCACTACAACCTCTACAACCCAGCAACCTACTACAACCTCTACAACCTACTACAACCTCTACAACCCAGCAACCTACTACAACCTCTACAACCCATCAACCCACTACAACCTCTACAACCCAGCAACCTACTACAACCTCTACAACCCATCAACCCACTACAACCTCTACAACCCAGCAACCTACTACAACCTCTACAACCCAGCAACCTACTACAACCCAGCAACCCACTACAACCTCTACAACCCAGCAACCTACTACAACCTCTACAACCCAGCAACCTACTACAACCTCTACAACCCAGCAACCTACTACAACCTCTACAACCCAGCAACCCACTACAACCTCTACAACCCAGCAACCCACTACAACCTCTACAACCCAGCAACCCACTACAACCTCTACAACCCAGCAACCTACTACAACCTCTACAACCCAGCAACCCACTACAACCACTACAACCCAGCAACCTACTACAACCTCTACAACCCAACAACCCACTACAACCTCTACAACCCAGCAACCTACTACAACCTCTACAACCCAACAACCCACTACAACCCAGCAACCTACTACAACCTCTACAACCCAGCAACCTACTACAACCTCTACAACCCAGCAACCTACTACAACCTCTACAACCCAGCAACCTACTACAACCTCTACAAACCAGCAACCCACTACAACCTCTACAACCCAGCAACCCACTACAACCTCTACAACCCAGCAACCCACTACAACCTCTACAACCCAGCAACCTACTACAACCTCTACAACCCAGCAACCCACTACAACCTCTACAACCCAGCAACCTACTGATAACTTCGGTTCCCTTCTGTACCTACTGAATGACCGACAACGCAAAATTGCACGAGCTATTGAATCACTGCATAAAAAACTTTTATTTAATCTCACATGCCATAAAAAAAATAATATATATATATACAGTATATATATATATATATATATATAAAAAGGAAAAGAATTGACAGGGCGCCAGGCAACATCTTTATTTTTCAAATTTTCGGCTAACCTTAAGCCATCATCAGGAACAACATTCCCTAAAAATAAGTAATATACTATTAGAACAACGCAATTTGTAAAAAATAGGGTAATGATTATCGAATCTATAAAAGGTTAAACTTACTAAATATAAACAATCCTATATTAATGTCTCACTATATATAAAATTAAAATTCATACACTAACCATGTAAAACCAGTGAAGATACCGAAAAGCAAAATAAAGACCATCACAATTGAACCATAACACATATTTTAACCTTTGAATACAAACATTGTTTCCATAAACTCAAAACAAAGTCACAACACAGGCTAATACCATACAACGGATCAAGAAACGATCTCCCAATTTATCTAACACCATTGACTTATCAGTAAGGATAACTAGTAATTAACTTACATAACCCCTGACCAAAAATCCAAACACAAATAATACTCTTAGTCAAAAACATGAAAACACTAATAAACTAAGCCTAAATCAATCTTATATATCATAGCAATACGAGACTGAAATTCAACCCAATCTAGAGATTTAACACAAAAAACACATCACTCCCAATGACAAAAGCAAAAATATTTATGTTTAAACCCATCATTATACTTGACTTACCCAGAAAAGAGTTCTCATCAGCACCAGGAACAAGAGAGAACTGAGGAACCTGAACCGAGAAGCGGCTAAAATAAACTCCCATGAAACAATTTCCCAAACAAATGAACCACTAACCATGTTGAACAAACCCTTGAAATTTGACCAAACATATATTTATGAACCACTATTTGCAAGATTGATTTCAGGATTCAGTTTACTAATTAACAACTTCTCACCAATCAATGCATCAGACTGGCTACCCAACCTAGAGACTATCTCAAAATCACCCACACTAAAGAGATGATCCTCTTCACGCGAATGATTTCGAATAGCCGAAAACGCCATAGCCTGTAAAAACTTTCCCGATCGGTAGCTCCTACCCAGGTGTTCAAATATCCTAATTTTGAAGGAACGACTAGTGCATCCCAAATACCTAGCCTCACAGCTAGGACAAGTAAATTTGTATACAATATTTGAACACAGAAAGTCAGGCACGCGATCTTTGAAGCTAAAAAATGACCCAATTCTAAACTTATTGGTGAAAACAAATCTAAAGCTCACAGCAGGAAAACTATTTTTCAGAACATTTAGTGCAATTTTACGAAATTCATTGCTAATAGATCCATAGTAAGGCATTTTAACATAAATTATCTTCTTTTTTACATCAAAATTTGATTGAACACCCTGAGCTTGTTTTACATACAAAAAATGTCTAAGTATACCATTGAATATATCTTCCTTATAGTTATTAAGCATAAAATATTTCCTTAATTTTTCAATTTCAACATGTAGCGAAACATAGCTGGAGCAAACAGCATAGGCTCTTTCTAATAGTGTCTTTATTGAATTAATCTTAAAAATCTTAGGGCAGTAGCTAAGCCAGTTTAAACCTAATCCTGTATGAGTGGGCTTTCTATAAACCTCAGTAGCTAAGTGATAAAGACAGATCAGGGATTAGCTACTGAGGTTTATAGAAAGCCCACTCATACAGGATTAGGTTTAAACTGGCTTAGCTACTGCCCTAAGATTTTTAAGATTAATTCAATAAAGACACTATTAGAAAGAGCCTATGCTGTTTGCTCCAGCTATGTTTCGCTACATGTTGAAATTGAAAAATTAAGGAAATATTTTATGCTTAATAACTATAAGGAAGATATATTCAATGGTATACTTAGACATTTTTTGTATGTAAAACAAGCTCAGGGTGTTCAATCAAATTTTGATGTAAAAAAGAAGATAATTTATGTTAAAATGCCTTACTATGGATCTATTAGCAATGAATTTCGTAAAATTGCACTAAATGTTCTGAAAAATAGTTTTCCTGCTGTGAGCTTTAGATTTGTTTTCACCAATAAGTTAGAATTGGGTCATTTTTTAGCTTCAAAGATCGCGTGCCTGACTTTCTGTGTTCAAATATTGTATACAAATTTACTTGTCCTAGCTGTGAGGCTAGGTATTTGGGATGCACTAGTCGTTCCTTCAAAATTAGGATATTTGAACACCTGGGTAGGAGCTACCGATCGGGAAAGTTTTTACAGGCTATGGCGTTTTCGGCTATTCGAAATCATTCGCGTGAAGAGGATCATCTCTTTAGTGTGGGTGATTTTGAGATAGTCTCTAGGTTGGGTAGCCAGTCTGATGCATTGATTGGTGAGAAGTTGTTAATTAGTAAACTGAATCCTGAAATCAATCTTGCAAATAGTGGTTCATAAATATATGTTTGGTCAAATTTCAAGGGTTTGTTCAACATGGTTAGTGGTTCATTTGTTTGGGAAATTGTTTCATGGGAGTTTATTTTAGCCGCTTCTCGGTTCAGGTTCCTCAGTTCTCTCTTGTTCCTGGTGCTGATGAGAACTCTTTTCTGGGTAAGTCAAGTATAATGATGGGTTTAAACATAAATATTTTTGCTTTTGTCATTGGGAGTGATGTGTTTTTTGTGTTAAATCTCTAGATTGGGTTGAATTTCAGTCTCGTATTGCTATGATATATAAGATTGATTTAGGCTTAGTTTATTAGTGTTTTCATGTTTTTGACTAAGAGTATTATTTGTGTTTGGATTTTTGGTCAGGGGTTATGTAAGTTAATTACTAGTTATCCTTACTGATAAGTCAATGGTGTTAGATAAATTGGGAGATCGTTTCTTGATCCGTTGTATGGTATTAGCCTGTGTTGTGACTTTGTTTTGAGTTTATGGAAACAATGTTTGTATTCAAAGGTTAAAATATGTGTTATGGTTCAATTGTGATGGTCTTTATTTTGCTTTTCGGTATCTTCACTGGTTTTACATGGTTAGTGTATGAATTTTAATTTTATATATAGTGAGACATTAATATAGGATTGTTTATATTTAGTAAGTTTAACCTTTTATAGATTCGATAATCATTACCCTATTTTTACAAATTGCGTTGTTCTAATAGTATATTACTTATTTTTAGGGAATGTTGTTCCTGATGATGGCTTAAGGTTAGCCGAAAATTTGAAAAATAAAGATGTTGCCTGGCGCCCTGTCAATTCTTTTCCTTTTGATATGGAGGTTTAAGTGCCCAAAATCTACTGCTGAAGTACTCATAACTATATATAAATATATATATATATATATATATATTATATACAGAATTTATATATATATATATATATATATAATATCTATCTATCTATATATATATATATACTGTATATATATACTGTATACAGTATATATATATATTCGGGTGGATGGGACTCGTTAGCCTTGGTCGGCAACTCATCTAGGGGAGACAACCTTATAAAAATCCGGGTGGATGGGACTCATCAGCCTTGGTTGGCTAGGGGAGTAAACCTGATACAAATCCCACTGCTTACCTAAGGGTAAGGCAGGTTAGTGGAAGGATTAGCCGAACACCACTGTAGTAAAATAGTGCTAAAGAGATACACAGAGGGCCTCGGAGTCGGACGGATCCTAAATTGAGTGGTCAATCCTGTAAGTCCTTCACTAAACTGGCTCGGGTTGTCTCTCTCACAGGGAATAGGTCCGCTTGGGGGCATTCTGTGTATGGCCACCCTCGTAAGGGGAGTAAGGCGACCGGCAATAGATAGATTGATAAATATACATACCTATATATATATATATATATATATATATATATATATATACAGTATATATATTATATATATTATATATATATATATATAATGTATATATAATGTATATCATTTTTGTTTTTATCACAACGTGGTTAGTTGAATAAAGCATTGACTCGTCCTAACTTTCCGTAGTTTGAGTCCCGTTTTTTTTTTTTTTTTAGAGTGAACGCAATTAGTAGCTCACGTGTATTTGTGAGATTTACATAATATAAATATTTCTTATGCTTGGCTGGGGGAGAATTAAATTACAGTATATCAATTCATCCCGAGTTAGTCCTACGACTTGCAATGAAATGGAATACTGTTATCCAAGTAGAATGTCTCCTTCTCCTTAAATTAATATATAAATAGGAAAAGGTTAAATATTCTGTATTTCGCCGTGGTATAGTTAATTAAAGCATGGACTCTTGTACTGACCGAGAGTAAAAACATTTAGTAGCTCACGTGTGATATATATATATATATATATATATATATATATATATATATATATATATATATATATATATATATATATATATATATACATATATACATATATATATTGTATATATCATTGGGCACAGAGATTATTAATGCCATTATAAAGAAGGAACTAAAAATTCTGATCCATGGAAGAAAAGGGTGATAGTAAATAAATGCAAAGGCAAGGGTGATTCCTTAGACAGGGGAAATTAAGGACCTTGATAATGCTCGACCAAGTCATGAAAGTCAGCAAAAGGGTCTTTGAATGAATGATCACGAAAAGTGTTGCCATCAGCAATATGCAGTTTGGATTTATGCGGAGACGTGGCACAACTGATGTTATCTTCTTTATTAGGCAACTGAAAGCGAGGTTCTAAGAGAAAATCAGGGAATTATACCTAGTCTTTGAAAACCAGGATAAGGCTATGAGAAAACTTGGAGTGGAGGAGTGGTTGCTGTGTGTAATAATGAGAATGTATGAGAGATAAGGGATCACGGGCAGCAGTTAGAGTGAATTGGGGTCTGAGCGATGAGTTCCCAGTGGAAGTTGGAGTTCACCAAGATTCAATGCTCATCCCATTACTGTTTGTGTTGGTCCTGGAGGGTCTGTCAAGGGATTTTAGAACAATGTCTCCCATGGGAGTTGTTATTATGCAGATGACATAGTTATCACAGATAGTGCGCAAGCAGTGGAGGCAAACTTCAGTAGATGGAGGGAGGGTATAGCAAATAAAGGACTAAGAGTAAATATAGATAAAACAAAGGTCATGATCAGTGGAGTAGGGCATGGAACGATGGAAAGAAGTGGCAACTTTCCATGTGTAATATGGGGGAAGGGAGTAGGAAGTAACTCAATTTTAGGTTGCGTCTGTAGTGACTGGGTACACAAGAGATGTAGTGGGGCAAGAGACCTTTGACTACACAAGAGATGTAGTGGGGCAAGAGACCTTTGACGAGAATCATAAATTTGAATGCGCAGTGTGTAATGGAGAACTAACTGGTGTTGAATGACCCGCCTGTTATTGTTGATTTCAGCAGTGTAGCACTGGAGTGTGTGAATATATTCTGCTACTTGGGCGATACGGTGGCACTGAAGATGGCTCCATTGCTAGAGACAGAAGTGGCTGGGGGTAGTTTATAGATCTATTGCCACTCTTGACAATGAGAGGACTCTCACTTCACCTTAGAAGGAAGGTATATACCTTGTGTGTTAGGTGTGCGATTACCTAAACCTCGGAGACGTGGCCGGTTAAAGCGGAGGATATCAATAGAATGAAACTGAATGTGAAGAGAACGGTGAGATGGATATGTGGGGTTAACCTCAGAGATGGGGTATCAAATGAGGAATTAAGAAGGCGTCTGAGCATTAGGAGTCACACGAGCCAACTTGGTTGGTTTGGACACATGGAGAGTATGGATGATCAGAGATGGGTTAATAAATGCTGGACTGTGAATGAGTGTGTGTGTGTGTGTGGGGGGGGGTGGGGTGGGGGGGGGGGGGGGGGGGGGGAGTTATGTGTAGGGGTAGACTAAGAAAGACGTGGGACCAGGTACTACGGTCCGATCTCAAAATAAAGAATTTGACAACAGAGGCAACCTTGGAATGCTGCCATTTAGGACGTGAGACTGTGACCACACTTTCTGTGAACGAATCTGTCTTAAAACTTGTAATAATGTATACATACATATATATATATATATATATATATATATATATATATATATATATATAAAATCTATCTCACAAATACACGTGAGCTACTAAATGTTTTAACTTACTAAAAGCTGCACCTGGACAATATTTTAAGAATGTATACACAAAATAGTTCAGCTAATAATTGGACATATTGTACTGTACACCTGATTAACAGTATTGTAATAATTTTATATTTTAGATATAAATGGCACTGGATATTTACATCCACTAATGCTACAATAGACAAGCTTAACATATAACTAACCACCAATATGTTTACTGACACATTGAAATATTCCAGTAGGGTATCATTTGGAACTATTTCAGTCTAATACTAATAATAATAATAATAATAATAATTATACATAATGAAACTCACCTCTACGTAGTCTTCTTCACACTTTTGCCTTGGTTGGTTACTAAAGGTGGAAGGTTTAGTAAATACTGGCGGTCTCTTATTAGAGGTGGTAGTGGTTGTCCGCGTTAGTCTTTGAGGTGATACAACCCTGATATCGTCCTGTACATAGTGTTGGTGTGCTGGATGGCTGTGGTTGCGTGTTGTGGTGGGGAGGGGAGAGATGGTGGGTGCGGGCTGCCAAAATTCACTACCCTTCTCATCTTCACCTCCCACCTCGAATACCTTAAACTGCAACCATACTCGTTGTCCCTCTGTTGATAAAGTATTTTGTAAGATCAACATTTGATTGTATAAGCTTACTATTCCGCTTCAAATATTGTGTTTATGCATGCTAGTTAGGGAGTAAATATATGATAACCTGAATTTAATGCAAGATTTATCTTGTCTCAACTACGTGCTTAATATCATGCAATAGTCGATTTTATTACGAATGTTCATCCAATACTGAATATATAAATATATGATAATTGATTGACTTGACCGTGGAGACTAAATTTGAGATTATCTCGTATGAGTGCTAAACATTCAACTTACAATAACTTAAAAATATAACCTTGTATACCCTTCAACATGTTGGCAGTATGACCAGGCTGGGCCTCGAACCCGGGTCTGTATTGGCATATTTTCTCAGGCTTTCTTCTACTCAACAAGTGAACTCTGGAACTCTCTCTCTCAATCAATCTTTCCTTCATCCTATGGCTTAAACTGCTTAAAACTTTGTGTGTCCAGGCATTTTTACCATAACGTCTTTTGAATTGGCCCTGTCTCTCTTTTAGCTTTGGGGAGACACTCATTACAGCCAACCTGCCTTTTATCTCCTTCATAAACATAGAAAACACAAATATATGGTAGCAGACCAACACCAAATCGACTAGACCTCCGAGGAGCTAAACGTGGTAAAGTCATTTAGAACAAGTTCCATCCACTACCACCTGTTTCGATAGTCGTCCTCTCTACTCTCACTCTTAATTCCTCGTTACATATAGGGCTAAGGAGGTATTACAACACACTTGTCCTAACGATACAATTATAGGCAATGCAAACCCCATAGGTCGGGTTAGGTGAAAGTATTGAGGGATAAACCTTTACAACGGCACCTCATATATACTTTTCGAAAAGTGTTGAAAGGAGAGACAAGGTGTTGAAGAGAGAGGAAGCTGTTGGAGTGACTTTGTTGCGTGTGTAATTAGTGTGTCGAGGTGAACCCCCACTGGGTGAAGCACGCTAGGACGTATTGCCACACCCATGTTCGCCTTGGCTGGGATCGAACCCAGGTCAAGCAGATTCACGCGTGGAAGTGCTATCCACTCGGGCGCCGCGGCTCTCTTGAGACTAGGCCGCATCTCTACAAGATTCATATTTGTTTCTGACTTGTTCCTGACGATAATTCCTGTTCTTCAATTGTTCCTGATTATAACCTCTGTTCCTGTTCAAGATATCTACTTCTAATGTATTGGTACAGAAATGACTATCTATTTATCTCGTAATCTTAAGGTAATATAAGCTAGAGAGTGGTGGCAGTGATGACAACATAAACACTAATAACAACATCCAATATACTCCCACACTCAAACACTAATAATTTTATAAGGGTATTTGTAACCTGGGGCTCTTTCCATGGAACTCTTCGCTTAGTATTGAAATAGAGCGTTAATGAATTAACATTTATGCTGTATGACCAGGCCCAGCCGTATGACCAGACCCGGGCCTCTAGCGTATCAGACCAACACCAAACAAACTAGATCACCGAGAAGATAAGAGTGATATTTACATTTGGAACATGTTTCATTCAATACCACCCACTCGGCTCGTGGACACCTAGACTAATGTTGTTCACACATACACCCACACTCAAACACTAGTAACTAAGTACTAGAGAAGGGTATAATGCAACCTGGGGCTATTTCCATGGATGGCCTCACTTAGTATACAAATAGAGCTCTAAGGAATACACATTATTGCCGTATGACCAGGTCAGGCCTCGAACATATATATATATATATATATATATATATATATATATATATATATATATATATATATATATATTATATATATATATATATATTATATATATATATATATATATATATATATATATATATATATATATATATATATATATATATATATATATATACTTTATTCTAAGAGAATGAAAGACAAAAAGCAAAGCTGCCAGCAGAAAATTCCCCCCCCCCCACCACTCCTCCCCCCAAACTTGAAAGAGTGGTATAAAGCCAAGTTGATGGTAAGTTAAGAGCAAAATGTCTGGACAGACTGAGTTTGCAGCAGTTCATGGCATATGATGAGGGAAATACAAATTAAGGGCGAGAGAGTTCCTGAGCTTACTAGTTGAGTAGAAGGAAGACTGGAAAATCGGTTCAGTCTTGGGTTAAAGAGTTGGACAGAATAGGGGTAGGAATGTGTTGAAAGACGGATGCCTCCCACTCTCTGTAACGGAGGAGGAATCTACTGAGAAAGTTCTGAAGAACACTGATTATTGTAATAACAGTAGAAAAGGGAGAGAGATACAACATAGCAGTGTGTAGTGAGAGATAATAGGGAAATGGAAAGAGAAGGTGATTTTATGAGACAAAATGCTTTTGACTCTATCCTTTCGAGAAATGCTGTATGCGTGGAACCTCCCCATACATGTAAACTATACTCGATACATGGGCCCACTGTGCCCATATACAGAGGAAGAAGCTGTGCATTGTTAGAGAACCTACAGAGACGGTTGAGCACACCTAATTTCTTCTGGGAATCTGTTTTAGCAAGAGTGATGATATGATCTTTCCAAGAAAGATTAGACGAAAAGGAAACACCAAGAATAGTGAGAGAAGTCGAAGGGTTGATTTTTGTGTTGTTTAAGAGTAAGGGATAGTCGTGTGGAAGATTGTGACAGGTATATAGATAGACAGATGAGAGCCTCATATATTTGAAGAAATGGCTATAAAAGAAGCTCCAAGATAAATGCCATGACACACTGTATTTCACATCACAAGAGAGTAGGGCAGATGTACTCTGTTCCAGAGATTAGACCAGCAACATTTTTGCGAGAGCATCATAAAGACTGCACTAAAGTTCATTTGCTACTATTGATGTAGATGATCTACATCCATAGTAGCAATGTAGATCCAAAGTCATACCCTACTGCACGGAGTGCCATAGTTGCTGGCACTTGTTCCTGAGAGCCTTCAGGTTTTCTTGAGACCGATAGTGAAGACAGATATAAGAGTAGCAGTTTGGGGACAGAATTTCAGAGAGGTCTATTGGACTCGGTCATGGGTATTGCCATTCCAGATGGGGCTATACAAATAGGTCATGAATTTAGGTCAAAGTGGTTGCTCAACAAGTTCCACTGGTTGGGGTACACAGAGTCTTACACAGAGACACACAGTTACAAATACTCCTCAATTAGAGGAATGGAGCTGGCATCTTTGATGTTTCTGGTGCTCTGATGTACCATTAATGAAGAAACTGATTATCAGATAGATGATGAGGCAGAGATTGACATCGAATATGACGATCTATCAGTTGCTGCGACAGAGTGATGATGAGGTGGTATCCATGGAGGTTGAGGTTACAAGGTCAGTTTGTGCTATCACTCCGTTTGTTGGACACAATATATATTTGAACATTGTTTCTAATTAAGGAAACACTCCCTTTCATTCAGTGGGTTTGATTAAACTCCCCTCTTTGGTGCCACCTGACAGATGGTCAGACAACAACAGCTATCAATAGGATGAAGTATAATGCACTCGACAAGGGTAAGATACTAAAGGGAGCTGAAGTGAAAAATGTCCATTCACAAACATGAAACAGACAGGAATAGACGTGGTTACTTCGCCCACGTTTCTTTCTATCACTGACCTATCCTCTTCCGTGAAAGAAGACCAGCCAGTCCTCTCTCCGGGAGGCACACTCTGGACAGCAGGGTTGGTAATCAAAGCCCAAGATCCTGAGTTCCAGCACTTTTTCATTGTGGACCAGCGCATGGAGGAAGGTCTCAAGAAGCATAGTCCACTCCACAAAGACTTTGCCAAAACTCGGATGAAGCGAGATGCTAAAGCAATTGGATTTGCCCTCATATGGTTTGAAGAGAACTACTCGTTCGACAATGATCGAGACAAGCAGTTGCTTGTGTCCTTCTCAACAGGATTCACAATCACTGTAGATGATGCAGTCAACACTGAGAGAGCAGCTGAAGTAGGGAGCGGGATGCAATAGAGCTGGACAGACAATCAGTGACATCGACCATGGACGTGAAATTCAAAGTAAAGGCCCTGTCATCTCTCAGAAAGCTTCCCAAAGTCAATGAGAAGAGGCTTCACCTAAACACACTCATGCTGCTCAACCAACAGATAATAATCGCCCAACGGGATATAACAGTCGAGACAAGTTTAGAAAATGAGCTGACTCCCTTTCCCTTGTCTTTGTTCAGCAACAAAGATAATTTCGTTATCAGAGTGCAGTTGGGTATATGACTAACACTCGGCCAAAAAACGATCTTAGCACTAACGCCCTAAACATTCTGGAAGTGGGTCGAAATCTTATGATAATACCTCACAGACGTATGTTTCACCCGATTCATTCCGTTCACACTAGATTATTTACAGCTCACCAGTGTAAAGATTGTTTTTTGGTCGAGTGTACATGCTAAGATTAATATGCAGTATTTGAGAATGCATAATATATTGTAGGCTTGTGCATAAACCTTTTAACTGTCTTGATAGCCTAGCGCTTAGTGTGCAGAATGTTGGTGTGAGTATCCTAGGTTCGAGTCCTTGGAGTACCACATGTATACATTACTTTCATTGATTTCAATAGTTAGGTTTATTTGTAAATTAATTGGTGAGTTGGTGAAAACATATATGAATTTACCTACAGTAGACTAGCCTAAAGGAGCTTGACCTCACTGATGAAGCCTGCTTTATGGTTGATGGCAGATGGCTTCTCTACATGATGAAGTGGGAACAAGGCCAGATTTGGCAGGAGATTGCTGCCTCCTATATGAGCTATGTGCAGTGTCTCGGCAGGAGCTCTTAAAAGATCAGCATGGTCTTTGAAGCTTTCCACAAGACCAGCGTACCAAGAACTCTGGCTGTGTTCTACAGATTTGACCATATACAATATATTTGATACCAATGGGAATGTTCATGGACAACCCTCATAACATCCATCTCCTCTCTTCAACAGACTGGAACTGTCAGATCATCATCGAGTATTGTGACAATGATTCTGACACTTTGAATTGTGAGAGTGGCATTGGCTGCTTTGTTAAATACAAGAGATGGAAGAGAAGCAGTGATTGAAGCAGAGGTGAATGGAGATAGGTTAACCAGGCCACCCAGGTGGCAGGGAATGAATGAAAGGATTGAGGAAAATGAGGTGAAAGAAGCAGTGAAACAAATGAGAGCGGGAAAAGCAGAAGGTTTGGATGGTATTGCTGTGGAGTGTATAAAGAAGGGTGGAGATGTGATAATAGATTGGTTGGTGAGACTTTTCAATGTGTGCTTTGCTGTGTCAATGGTACCAATAGACTGGAAGAGTGCATGTATTGTGCCGTTGTACAAGGGGAAGGGAGATCGGCAGGAGTGTTCAAGTTATAGAGGTATTAGTTTATTGTCAGTGGTTGGAAAGCTATATGGCAGGGTGTTGATAGAGAGGATAATAAAGTGTACGGAAGTTGCAATAGGAGAAGAACAGTGCGGTTTTAGGAGGGGAAGAGGGTGCGTGGATCAGATGTTTGCAGTAAGACAGTTATGCGAGAAGTATTTAGAGAAGCATAAGGAGATATTTTGGGCTTTTATGGACTTGGAAAAAGCGTATGATCGTGTGGACCGTGAAGCAATGTGGAAGGGGTTAAGGATTTATGAAAAAGGAGGAAATTTGTTAGAAGCAGTTAAGAGTTTTTATGAAGGGAGCAGAGCATGTGTGAGAGTAGGAAATGGTGAGTTGAGTGAATGGTTTGAGGTAAAGGTAGGTTTGCGACAGGGTTGTGTAATGTCACCATGGCTGTTTAATATGTTTATGGATGGTGTGGTGAGGGAGGTGAAAAGGAGAACTATGGGAAGAGGATTGGGTTTAGTAGGAAAGAATGGTAGAGATTGGGAGTTGAATAAGTTGCTGTTCGCTGATGACACAGCATTGGTGGCGGATTCTGATGGGAAACTGCAGCGGGTAGTCAAAGAGTTTGGTGTGGTTTGTGGAAGGAGGAAACTGAAGGTGAACGTCAATAAAAGTAAAGTAATGGTGTGTAATAGGGGAGAGTATAGGGTGAATCTAGATGTGAGGCTGGATGGGGAAGTATTGGAACAAGTAGAGTGTTTTAAATATATTGGAAGAACGATAAGCAGGAGTGGAGGTATGGAAGTGGAGGTAAAACAGAGAGTGTGTGAAGGAAGGAAGGTTTTCGGAGCAATGGGAAGTATGTGGAAGACGAGAAATCTCTGAGTGAAAGTAAAAAGTGCACTGTATCAAGGAATTGTTGTGCCAACAGTGATGTATGGGGCTGAGACATGGGCTCTGAAGAAAAAGGAGAAAAGAGGGCTGGATGTGATGGAGATGAGCTGCTTGAGGAGTATGTGTGGAGTTACTCGTAGAGACAGATTGAGGAATGAAGAGATACGTAGGAGAGTGGGGCAGCAGGAACATTTGTCAGCCAGAGTGGACAGAAGGGTGCTGAGCTGGTATGGTCATGTTGAACAAATGGGAGATGAAAGGCTTACAAAGAGAATATGTGAGTCAGGTACAAGGGGAGATAGAAGGGCAGGAAGACCCCCATTGAGATGGAGAGACTGTGTAAGAAAGGCTTTGGATGATAGAGGAATGACTATAGATCAGGCAGGGGAAGTGGTGGTGGACAGGAGTGAATGGAGAATGCTTGTGAATAGTTGAATGAACACGTGGTCATTTGGAGTAAGGGGTCGGGCGCAAGTTGGACTAGATAATAGTCCATCAGGCGCCTGGCCCGGGGAGACGATTAATATGAAGGGTGCGCCTGGAAGTGTGGTGGGAGGGCTTGTGGCTTTGGCTCCGCTGCATGTCTGCCTGCCGAAATCGGAACCTCTCCGGGTGTTCGGGGGGAGTGCTGGAGCGACCTTGGTGACCCTGGTCTCTGGGTCTTCTCCTGGGTGACCTGGATGTGTGTGATTTTGTGTTTTTTATCTGTGTTTATTTGTTGTTTTATGTTCTTTTTGTGTTTTCCCTGTTCTTGCTCTGTCTTGAGTCGGCTACCCCCAAAATGGGGATTGGGCCTGAGCATATAGATAGATAGATAGCATTGGCTGCTGCTAAAGATGACTCTCTTGAGGTCAATAACATTTTGTGTAGGTATATTAAAAATGTGTTTATCTTATAAAGTTAACTGTTTTTGCACAGTTCAAGATCAAGACGCTTTCCTCATATCTGTTTTTAATTTAATCTTCTATTTTTATGTGCGGGTGGAAAATGCAACGTGCTGATAATGCTGGTGCACCATAGCTCAAGCACCAATTACCAACTCTTCTTAACCCATGTTGAAAGGCTGTTAAGATGTCAAGAGGATCAAAGAAGCTCTCTGAAAGACAGAGGCACTACCTACTCTTTTGTCACGCCTTCACTGGTTGTGATACGGTATCGGCAATCAGGTTGATGGGAAGACGACTATTTGACAGGTTTTGTGCAGGGGACAATGATGAATACATGGACAACTACCTTGGCGTACAGGCTTAAAAGGACATTATGATTGGGGCTGATATTGGGATTTTCCAGCACATTTACCATGCACCAGGTACTACTTAGCGGGCAATTCAATACAATATGTTGTCGTAGAAGGTGGTAGCCAGGCTAATCAAACCAGAGACTCTTCCTCCAACAGAGGGTGCAGCTGCACAGCATTCTCTCCGTGTCTATCTCCAAACCCAGATTTCATGGTCCCTGAGGAGCTGCTCCAGTTCACGAGCCTTAATTGTAATGAAATTGCAGCAACCGGCAGTGCAGCTGCAAAAGGAATGGTGTCAAGTGTATCTCAGTATGCAAAAATTGTAAAGGTATTTCATGTAAGAACTCTATCCATGATGATGTAGAGCCTGGACAAAAACTCAGACCTTGACTCCTGTGGCGTTGGATATTTGGGAGTAGTATATCATTGTAAAACAAAGTATTCAAGAAATTGGAATAAACTAATAAAGCTACAATTTAATTTGACTGCACCTATCAATTGATGCTTTACCTGACAATCTGCATATCATATTCAAATTCATGATAAAATGAGCAATCTATCATACATTTTAAGAATAAAGTGCTACTTGAGCCTCTGAGTAAGAAACTGTTCAGCGGAATGAATTCAATAACCTATATATATAATTAACACTGTAAAAAGCGATAATGCTACAATACAAATGTTTTATTTCCACAACAAAATGAGCTTGTGACTAGTGCATAACGTGGACGTGGCCATTTTTTTCATCATGTAGTTGTTTTAGTGCAAAAAAAATGCTTTGCAATCGATTCTGAACCATCAAAATCAACTAATTTAATTTGACACTCACAAGCTGCTTCCTGGACAATGTTCCAGGTATCCCAACTGTCAGCAACTATCACAGTTTGTCCTACGGGAGGTAACTATAAACTCTTTGAGAGGTGATTACAAAAAATGGTGCATACATTTCTTGGTAAGGAATAAAATTCCCTGCTTTTAACAATATTCCCTTACTATTAAGAGTGCTTGTTGTAGTCTTGGATTATTTGTAGCGTAGGGTGCATTCCACCTATTGACCATTGACTAATAGTCATAAACAGCTGGTTCCTTCCTGCACTTCCTGTAGAGCTACTAACAATTCTCAGTTTGGCATCCTTTTCATTAATTATTTTTTTAGGCGAATCCACCTTCTACAGTCCTGATTGAAGTAACTTGATTAATGGATTTAGAACAGCTTTAGGGTTTGATAGGCGTACCAAATGTTTGTTTTTTCTATGTGAGTCAGGGAGACAAAAGGCAGAACTGCCTGTATCGAGTGCTCCTCCCAGAGTTGAAAGAGTGAAAGGGCCAAAATCAAGGGACGTTCGAGCCAAAATGCCTGGACACACGGAGTTTGAAGCAATTTAAGTCATAGGAAGAGTGAAAGATTCTGGGAGAGAGTTCCAGAGCTCAGCTGTTGAATAGAAAAAGGATTGGGAGTATTGTTTTACTCTTGAGTTGGAGAGTTGCAGAGTAGGGGTGGGATTGTGTTGCAAGATGGGTACTATGTACCCTATGTAGAGGAGGTGGTATACACTGGCAGAGCGCTGAGGAACACTGATTATTCTAGTAGCGATAGAATAGCGAGAGAGATGCAACATTGAGGTGAAGAGAGAAAGGTTGCAGAGAGTTGTGAGTGGACAGGGAGTTAATGATTCGAAAGGCTTTCCTTTCTACTTTGTCTAGGAGTGAGGTGTGTGAGGATCCTCCCCACACATGTAAACAATACTCAATACAAGGACGTACTGTGCCCCTGTACAGAGCAAGAAGCTGTGCAGGGGTAAAGAACCCCCTGAGGCGGTTGAGCACACCCAGCTTCTGGGAGGCTGCCTTAGCAAGACTGGTAATATGGTCCTTCCAAAAGAGAGCAGAAGAGAAAGAGACACTGAGAATATTGAGAGAAGATGAAGGAATGATTTTGTACTGTTGAAGAATAAGGGATAGTCCTCTGGGAGTTCCCGACGGGCAGTAAGATGGATAAATTGGGTTTGGGAAGCATTAAAGGCAACAAGGTTTTCTCTGCCCCAATTGGAAATGGTAGTTAGATCAAAAGATAAGTGTTGTATGGCTGCATTGCGTTTGTTTTTGAGGGAATGGTGGCTCGGGCGTTCTGGAAAACTAAATGAGTAGAGTAAGGTAGAGTTGTCTGCATATGAATGAATGGGACTGAAGGTACAGTTGAGAAGATCATTTATGAAAATTAGAAAGAAAATATGAGATAGGACATAGCCCTGAGGAACACCGGAGTTGATAGGATGAGGAAGGGAGCGATGGCCATCCACAACCGCAGCTATGGAACGGCCTGAAAGGAAATAAGAGTCAAAGGCACAGATGGAGGGATAGTAACCGAAGGAGGGTAGTTTAGAAATTAAAGATTAGTGCCAGACTCTATCGAAGGCCTTCGATATGTCTAGTGCAATAGAAAAGTTCTCACCGAAGTCCCAAAAGGTGGACGACGAAGAGTTAGTAAGATATGAAAGAAGATCACCAGTAGAGGGACCCTTAACACACAAAGAGTGGGTGATAGGGTATTTTACACTGTGCCGCCCAGCATTTTTTTTTTTACCTAAATAGGGTTGTTTCCGTGCTCATTTTCATGCATAAACAAGACCCAGAGCGTAAAACAAGTATCTATCCCTGAAAGGGCGTAAACAGAGCTTTCCAATGACACCCGAACCATCCTTGTACGACCACTGGTTCTCTTGCAACGATCGTGCAACACGAGTGCAAAAAAACTAAAATAAGGTAATTTCCGTACATAATTCCCTGTGTAGCGAGTGAGAGGAGGGAGAGGAAGGTGGAATACAGTTCAGTACACCCACGGCGGTCGTGGGGAGCGGTCATAAGGTTACTACGCTCGTCCCACCGCTCAGCTCTCTCTCTCAGCAACATTACGTGCTGAAAATGGCACTCGACATATGTGGTGCACCGCCACATAGTCCAAATTTATTTAACTCGGCAGATGTCGTGCACCGTTGGTTAAGGGTTACGGAAGCCATACTGGCGATCTGAGAGTAGATTATGAGAAGAGAAATGCTTAAGAAATTTGGAAGCAAGAATAGTTTCAAACAATTTAGGGACAGCAATTGAACGATAGCTGGAGGGTTGAGAGCGGTCACCCTTCTATAAGACAGACGACTCCATCTTTTGCTTACCCTTCTTTCCCTCCACGGGCAAGCTCCCTCTTTTCGAGACAACCATGTGTTAAAGTATATTTTGTACCAGTTTTGAAATTTCACCTTGATTCAACAGGGTCATCCACTGATCCAGACTCCTTAGGATAACCATAGTATCACTACATTTTCCCTTGCACACTCCTCATCTTTGTCCCTCATAGAATGTAAGGAAAATAATACATTTTGAAACGTATACTGTAATGATTCACAAGCCTGAAGATCATATTTCCAGTGATACTTTCCATCACCTGTGTAAGAAGAAGAATAGTGCATCACTGAACCAAATGAGGGGCATGGAGTTAAATAGAGTTACCCCTATCTTGCACCAAAGGAAGGGTAACATAGCAGCTAAGCTAGAAATAAAGCATCACAGTTGATACCACCAAGTTGCCTTTCCTTTTGAGAAAGTTGCTACGTTGCCCCCAAACTCTAGAAATTATCTTGGAAAAAAAAATATTGATTTTGTCGAAAAGTCTTATAATATTCCACTTACCAAATAATGTTACTACCGGAAATATAACCTTTGAGATAATCATTGCTCTGGTCACGGTTCACATGTGCAATCTCGGAAACCCATATTTGTTTAACCTGAATAGTATAATATAGTTCTTGTTATTATCATTATTGGTGAGCTAGCATAATAGGTTAGCTCCAGACAAAGAATACTCCAATAAATCTGGTTCATCGTCGTGTAGATGAGTGTGTAGTTTGTATTAACCTGTTCAGTTGGTGAACAGAAGAATGTGAGCCAACTAAATACTTTCAGTTCATTTACTTTCTAGTGGCAGTGATTCGTGCGGCTGAAAATAAACTTGTTTAGGTTAACATTTTGTATTTTATTTTACCTGGAGCCTTAATGAGTGTTGAACAGCGGAGTTGGTCAAGGTAGTAATGCGGGAAGTTGGGCGAGGTGACCACTCCCTCAGGCCTGATGAGGGTACGGTGAGGGCAGGCAGAGGTGTCCACAATCCTCCATGACCCAGCCATGCCATACCCAGAGACAGACCAGTCTGAGTGCAGCGTTACCATCGCCTCATTATTCCGTGACACCCAATCAAATCTGACAAATCATCAGTAGATGTAGTAGTTCTTCCTAACCCTTACGAGTCTAATAACATAACAATGAGGTATTCGAATAACTGTCATATTTCTGTCTATTCTATATTATCTGATAACGTATGCGGTATTCGAATAATATGTTATATTAAGTTATATTATGTAATAATTATTAGTTATTATTGTATGTGACGTTCTTAAAAGTGATCAATGAAATATTCTATGCAGTGGTTAATGAGTGCTGCATAACAGTAGCAACAATACTGGGAACAGATACAATTATAATCAAAACAATAGTGTGCACTACATGAACATAGCCTCGTTTACTATGTATGTACAACTAGTCTTAAATATATTAGTCCGCATATTTAAAATATAATTATATTAACATTATTATTATTAATTATATTCTGCTTGTTACACGGAGGGTCATTCTAATCATTTCTAGCTATATTAATAGGTATATTCCACATAAATCTAATTTATAGTTTAACCTATTCAAAATGTATGGCTTCTAATAATGTATGCATCATTGTTGCTGTTCAAATAAATGGGATAAGTTCTGACTGATTAATAACAGACAAGTTAGAAGGACACATAATAAATGACAACTTCAAAAAATTACAATACATAGTAATGCTTATACATTCCTGGTCCTTACCATAGATTCGTCAACATTATGTTACTTAATCCTTGTGTCAATATAGCTCTATTCTACTACAATCAATAGTTTTCGGTTGTTCTCCCACAACCATTGTTCAATCGATAAAGTAATACAACTTCCTTGACCTTGATGAAGGTTATTAAGTTGGAGTTAATATTAATCTTATTGCCAGACAAGAAAGTTCCAAATTAATAGGATATATCTGTGACTTTATTGATGTACATTATATGTTGTTTTAAGCCCATCGTTATAATCAGCAATGGAAGATAACACTTAATGTTCAAACAAAGGTTTGGATGGCTTTGTTGTGGATAGTTGTTACATTTACATTATAGATACATAGATTTCCAAACCTTGTTGTGAATTAAAACGCATTTATATAGGCAAGTAAAATATAGCAATTAATATTTTGTGTCATGCCCCAGCCAGGGTTCGAACCCAGGCCAGTAATGCAGCACTCCAGCACCTAAACCACTAGACCACCGAGGAGATTAACAGTAGTGGCTTCATTTGGAATTATATCCCATCCACCACCACCCGCTCCGACTCGTGATCACGTAGCTAGATCCCATACACACAAACACCTCACACACACACACACTAGCAACTAAGGACGAGAAGGATACAAGTAATCTGGGGCACATTGAAGGCCTCACTGATAAACAAGTAGAGCCCAAATAAATTAATATAGTGTGTCATGCAGAGTAGTCTATACTTTTAGGGTTGCCTCTAGTACCCAATGATATACTGTTCCCGAAGGAACTATGAATACCCACGTTGACAGAACTACGGAGGCATAACATCAAATAAATGTGTTTCGAAACAGGTAATGTAACTATTTAGATATTCCTGATGTAGTGTTAATATTATACAGGCTCTCAGTATCGTTGTTAGACCAAATAAAATTTATTGTATGAGCTAGAATGTCCTTAATCGACTGGGAAGGTAAGACTACACAGAATACACTGGATTGGCATATAAGGATATATTTATGAAATGTATTGGTAATTGACATATAGTAGTTGGTTCAATCAGACTTAAGTACATTTACAAAGGTGGTGCTGAGGGCACCTTAGTATTTTTATTAATTTAAGACTAATGGCATACAAACAAGAAAGTATAGAGACGTGTAACATTAATGAACACAGACTTTCACAACATAGGAGATGATGTCCCCAAGAAGGCAATTCAATTTTTTATTTTGTTTTTACCTCACAAGAATTTAAGGATAGTAGTGTGGATTGTATTTCTTCTTCTTCTTAAGGTGCCTAAGAAAAGAATGTGACAGACAGAGACTAATGCCCCTTTCCCACTGATGCGACAAGACGTAGTCTTGTCAATTCGCAACGAATTTGTGCGACGTCAACGATTTTGATCGTTAAAAATCTTTGACAAGTTTACACTCGGCGACGATGTCGCCGATGGATACGACTTTATCGGGCGACATTATGCGACGTCATAGGCAAATTGAGCGATGGTTTGCCGATGTCCTCGGCGAGAACAGTCACATTTGAATAAAATATTGCGAAATAATGCTAAGGATGAACGAATCCTCGGCGTATGTTCTGCGACGTCTTCGAATTAAGCGATGGTTCGGCGGATATCTTGGCGAGATGATCAGAAAACTGTTTGCATATATTTCATGGCACAAACATAAGAACATAAGAAAACGGGAGTCTGCAGAAAGCCGATCGGCCCACACAAGGCAGATCCCTGTCACACCCAACCCCAATTACAAGGCCTAATTATGGACCCAACTCACTAATGCCTTGAGGACTGACCTCACCAAAACGGTCAGAGATCAACACAAGATTACAGGGTCTGCAGAGCGCCGATTGGCCCACACCAAGCAGATCCCCCCTCATACCCAACCCCTCTCGTCGAAAATGTACACATTTAGCTTGAAGGGGGGGTCTAGAGTTTTTTGTTTTAACCCTCTCCGACATATGACGCGATTTTGAGCCTATTCGGGATACTTTAAAGCCTTTGTTACCATCAGGGATATTTACAAACCTTTAGTTTAGTTACTTCAACCTATGCAGTTGTCTTTGAGTTAGCTGTGGGCAGAAAACTAATTTTGGAGAGGTAATTATAAGAGTGAGAGAACTCTATTTCTTATTGCTAATCTGGCAACCTCTGCGTCATATGTGCGTGAAAGCGTTAAGTTTGATGGAGGTCTAGTGAGGAAACTAAGAAATAAAGGAATGAATGATCAAACAAACGGTCCGTTTCCCCTTAATCCTTAACTGGCGGCGGCGCCCGGCTATAGCCGGAAGCAAATTAGAAGTATTATTATGGCTTTTAAAGGGTTATAATCGAGTGCAAATAGCCGGGAGCGCAGCGGGCCACACGTCCGACTCCCAGGGCCTACCGCCGCCCACTGACTCACCCTCCCTGTGTTCTCGAGAGGCCGGCAGTGTAGCCAGTAGTGAGCGTAGCTGGAAAAAATATACCGCTATACGCTAAACTCCCATGTTACTGGTACCACTGTATGAGAACCAAGAGTGCTACGTAGCTCGTTCTGGTCTCATTTTGAAGCTTTTAGTGCCTAGTTTTTTGCTAAATAAATTTCTTTTCATGCAGATACTTGATTTATCATTCAGGAGGGCCTGAATATGCCCAAATAAGCCCAAAACCCCCCGCTAGACAAGGGTTAAGGGGGGATGGGCGTAATATTTGCTCATTTATATATTGGTTTATGATTTATTTAGTTTCATACCTAGACCTCCATCAAGCATATAAAGCACCCCCCAACACCCTCCTTCAAGATCAATTTGTACAGTTTTCGATAGAAAAATATCCTGGCCGAAGGCTGGTTCCTCAAAAAGTACAGGTTCGCTATCGCTAGCCAGGAAAAACTCTACGCCTAAATGACACGAAAGGCTTAATATTGACAACAAAATGGGGTGAAATGTCTTAAAATTGCCAAACTAATGGGCCGAAGGTCATAAAATCTGAAAACTAATGGGGTTAACCATGAGGAAGAAAGGGGACCAGAAAAGCGACCCATCTCCCCTTAATTGGAGATTGGCAATGTCCTTGCCGTATGTTTACGTTACGGCTTAAAATTGAGCCCACCTCGCTTATTTTGTTTTCTCTTTCTCTCCCTCTCTCTTTGCCTTGTATCCGTTCGGCCTCATTCAGCCTACTGTTTCAATACGTTTACCCCCATCCAGGTTTCCATATTTTCCTGGTGAGCGGTAGTGAGCCAACATATATATATTTTTGTTTTGAGAGCAAGCTATATTTGTACATTTTTCGATAGAAAAATTTCTCCGGCGAAGCCGGATTTCTCCATACAATGCTGGCTCGCTATAGGCCTAATAATTTTGTTTTACCCACCTCGCCGAAGGTGCTCTTTGGCCTCAGCGAGGTGTCTTCGGAGCATTCATCTACGTCGCACAGCCCTTCGCACGCCTCTGCGAAGTATACCCGTGGCGGGTATACTCTCGGCGATGCTTTTTTTTCGTGCAACACCCTTGTCGATGTCTCGCCGATGTCGCCGAGGATCTCCGAGGGCCTCGCCGATCCCTCGTCAATGTTCGACGATGCTTGCGAGGGTTCGGACCCCTCGCAAGTCCTCGTCCCAAATTTTGAACAATCCAAACATTTGCGATGACCCGCAAGAGCCCTTGCGAGGCCTTGCGAGTCAAACGATTATCATGCGAGGGTTTAAGATTTTGTTGCGACATGTCAAGAATGTGCCCATTTCTTGGTGTCTGCGATGAAAATCTTATGAAATCGCATCATTGGGAAAGGGGCATAAATGGTAGCTATCCAGGATGGTCCTGCAGGGCAAGGCCGATCTTCTCCTGTGGTGCCTCTGGGGTCATATGGATCTTCTAGTGCCAGTCCTCGATCACTTCAGCTGGTGTTTTGGCGAGGTTGATCTATACCGCATCCTCCGTATTTTAAGGCCTTGGAACGCTCTATCTCTCTGAATCTCTATTGGACTGGGAAGGCCCCAGTATTCCTCTCAAGTTGCTCAGAGAGGAGAGCTGGGCCTATTTCAGGCGAGTTGTCCTCTGTTTCGCTGAAGAGCTATCTTAGTATTTCGCTCCTTCTGCAGGCCTTCCGGCTGCGGACAGCAAGGTTTTCCAAACGCCTATCAGGTGAGCCAGACTTGTGCCCTTATGTCCCCTGGCATCACTAGAAGCGGGCAGAAGAAAGGGAACTGAGCAGGCAAAACATCTGATGATCTCCCAAGAGGCAGTGGGTGTGTGGCCAATAGGTTCAAGGCTGCTGTCATCACAGCTGGGATGGAAACTTGTCCTGGTTAATAGAGCGTGGTACTACCATGGGGTACTGGACTGCTTCCTACATTCGATGCAGGGTTGCGTTTCTTGTGGTTTTTTGCTTAGATCTTAACACCGCCCTCTCCTGTGTTGAAGTCGTGACCCTGTGACTGGAAACGGGGTTAGCGAAGTGGGGGTTAGTTACTTCAGGGCTTTACACTAGGTTTTGGTTGTCAGTGAAGGGTCTCGGTCATGTCTCACAACAGGTTACGTGGAGCTGCCGTAATATTTCTTTAACTTCTGCATCAGCTGGCCGGGATGAGAGAGACGGTGTTTGCGGCTTTCTGGGTCGTGCCAGAAAATGTACCTGATGAACATCTTTGGTGTGGAAGGTTGAGGACTGCTGCCTGGAGGGGTTGTTACTGCTGCCAGGTTAGACAGTAAAGTGACGACTTGTAACACAGCCCAGATTTTTTTTTTTTTTTTGTTAAGAGGCCCAGAAACAAACGTACAGCTGTTGAATCCTAGCCGGGTGGGGGGGATGGATGCTCTGCCTGAACTGGAACATGTTGTGCTTGTTGGTATGCGTTCATGTGGACTTTATGGGGAAAGTGGGGGTCTTGGAGGGTGTGGGGGTGGTGAGGGAAGTAGTTGAGGTGGGTGAAAAGGTGGATCCGCAGGTCCACGCAAGCTAAAAGTATTTTTATTGCTTTCACAAAGAGCAGAAGTCAAGTTTTTCGAAGATTTGGGCAATTTAACTCTACGAACGAGCCTGTTCCTTAAAGTTCTGTGTTCTCTATTGTAATCTCCTATGACTTGAAAACAATTAGGTACTTTGACAATTTTAAACAGCCCCACGACTTTTGGTTATAGGTTATCTTTAATATGGCCACTACCATGTCATCTGCAGCTCGGAATAACTTGGTTGGGGGGTTAGCATTAAGTTAAAAATCCTGATATTATTGCAGCTTGCATAAGTGATTCAATATGTGGTTAAGTGTGGAGTTGGGGTCTGGGGAGGAATTTGGAAGCGTAATAATGTGCCGGAGAGTAAAAGTAAGGGGGGCATTACAGAGATGAGCTAATGGGGTGAAATATCATCTTCACAAGACACTGGTTTAAAACCACACAGAATCATTTTACGTTGGCTCGACCAGTCAGACGTTTTGTGTTGCTCAAATCTAGTACGCAATTGATTTGCAATGCTCCGGTGGGTTTTCTCGCACACAAAGTTCCACTTGGCCCAGTAGGGGAAGAGTGTGACACTCTATACTCAAGTAATATGAAGAGATCTACTCAGACTTGGAATGAAATTTCTGGTGCGTTATCAGAGTGGTAACACGAAGTAGGGGAAGACTTTGGAAAGAATGGCGTCGGCCACGACCATGGCTGTGTGTTCTCTTATGGGCGATGCTATGATAAATCTAGACTCTGTGTCGGCGAACGTGATGACATATCTGAGTAACTTGTGCGGTGGCAAAGGGTTATACATCTCTAGAGTCAAGAGTTGCCAGGGTATTTCTGATGCTATCATGCCTGAAGGGCCCGCGGATAAGTGTTCGCATGACTTCCTCCATCTCGCTGGGATCTAATGCCACATGCCCTGATTTTGTTTATAATTTATCCCCTACACGTTACAATGACTGAACAATGTCGGTTTGAATCCAAGAGTGTTGTTTATGGTTTAACCAAGCCTGGAGCAGTGTTTTTCCTGACTTACTCCCCCAGACATATTATGTTCCAGTAAGTCCGAGGAGGCGGGAGCCCCAGGATCATTGCCACTGTCTCGCACTACACTCACAACAACACTGCGGCCGTTAGAATTATCGCAGGAGGCTGAGGTTGCCACCAACGGTTTTATCGTATGGTAATTTATCGGACTTACTGAGCTCATATGACGCAAAATTACGTCATAAACTTAGTGGAGAGGTATAGAGATAAGTCCATATGACGCGATCGCGTCATATGAGTTTTTGGTGGACTTATTCATATGACGCGATCGCGCATATATGTCGCAAGGAGTTAATTGCCAGGGAAGCTGGTGAACTCATAAATGTTTCCTAACCCCACAGTCTTCGGGGTGAATGACCTAGGGAGGCATATGCAATTGAATGATGTTCAGGGGAAGGCGGGAAAGGGCGTCATCATTTATGTGGAGTTTTCCTGGCCTAAATTGTATATGAAACTGGAATTCCTCCAGTGCTTTCCGCCAGCAAACTATCAGGGCGTTTTTTGTCTGTGATTTCCAAAGCCACTGTAAGGAGGTCTGTGAATATTTTGGTGAGACTGGCCCCTAATAAATATGACCGAAATGGCTGTGTTAATGTTTGACTAGCGTAGGCAATTATATTTTCTTTTCCATCGGTAACTTGTGCTAAAAGCGCCCCTATTCCTACCTGTGTATAGACGAAACGGCTTTACATAATTAGCGAAACCTACTAAAGGTGATGATGTGAGGGTGTCTTTGAGGTGATTAAAAGCAGCTAAGTGTTCCTCAGACCATTCATATTTCTTTTCTTTTGAGTCAATTCATGTAAGGGATTTGTGATGTTATGAATCCTTTTAAGAACCTGTAGTAATAGCAGGTTAAACATAAAAAGGAACAAACTCCCTTGACGTCCTGAAGAGGGTCAATATTGCGGATGGCTCCAGTTTGGCTGGGTCTGGTGAGATGCCCTGTCCCGAAATGACGTGGCCTAGATATGCCACTGACAGATTTAAGGTCGTTGCACACTGACACGACAGCTCCTTCAAGACTGGCACGAACACCCACGACACATAGAAACCCTGTGTATTGCCGAATTTACTAGAAATCGCGGCAAAAATGGCTGGCATCGTTAGAGTCATATCTCTACCGTATCTCTACCTATCTCTTCCGCACAACTTGATAAGACTCTAGCGATGCCGATACGGTGGAGAAACGAATGCTACGAAGAAGATAGGAAAAGTCATGCGAAGGGAACACGACTAGTCCACGGAAAAGATACGACCGAAAACACTGCGATACAACTCAGAAGAATCGTATCGATGCCGTGAGACGTGCAACTCGCCCGTTGCCAATTTTCAGCACGGAAGAGATACGGTTCGCACGGCAGGCTTACGCACCAGACGACGTTGATACTGGCCATACGGCTTTGATACGGACCATACGTCTTTGATACGGACCACACGATTGTGATACGGCGAGTTCGCGATGGAGACCAGACTCAGACAATTTTTTACAGTTGCTGGGGGATTCTCGCGAACTTTTGAACAACTCAAAATCTCGTATCGACCCCCGATACGTAGCTTGGACCTCACCCATCCCGATTAATGTCCACGATTATGTTGCCGATTCGCCGTATCAGTCTGAAATTTCGAGTCGGGAACTCGCCTGGAGGGGCTTTTGTGTCAGTGTGCAACGACCTTTAGATGGCTTGAGTTTCAAGCCTGCCTCTCAGATGCGGTTGAAAACCTAGGCTAGCCTGTCACGTCATCCAGGAATGCTAGACAGCCTCCCCAGGTCAACCCTTGCATCACGGACTACATCAGTCTGGATAATAATGTTGCGAGTACATTGTATAGCCCCAAAGGCAGGATATTTATTTCAAATTAGTTGCCACTAATAGTTGAAAAAGCCGTCATTTCCCAGTGGGGCTCGTGAATAGGCACCTGCCAATATCTGGTTTGCAGATCCATAGGTGGAAAATATCCTAGCAAAGTGTGGGAGTCAAAAGAGTCATCTTTGTGGGGAAGGGGGAGGGGTTACATATTTGTGACATCGTTTAGTTGCCTATAGTCCACGTGGAACTTCTTCTTTATCTTTTTGTTCTTTTTTTTTGTTAACCTCTCGCTCACCGAACGAGACACTAGCGTCTTCCACCCTCTAAATGGACGAAGGCGCGGTTTGCGCCTTCCGAAACTAAAATTGTTGGCATAAATCACCCAAGGACGCTAATCGTCCCTTACTCCGGCTGTGAGAAGCTGAAGAAACTAGAAAATACTTGCCACACTGTATGCTAAAAACAATGTGACAGTGAAGGCTTGAAATTAAATATTTTCTCAGTATTGATTTTGCCTCAGACCAGAATGTCGCTTATTTTGGATCTTTACATCTTTGGAATCGCTGCTTCTACGTACAATTTGTGTCTATATGTGATTGACATTAATTTATTTAGTATTGGCTTGACATAGAAGTGTTTGGATATCGTCACCATATATGTTGTTAAGAAATTATTGTCCCGGATATTACTTATGGTATGTTATCATTGTTTTAAACATGTTCTAACTGTCACTGTTATATAAGGATACTAAAGTATCTGTAAAAAATAAAATATTGATTGTATAGACTTGATATGTACAGTATGTTATAAGCTAACCAGAGAACATGAAATGCATGCATAGAGTGAAGCCAATTTTACCATGATTAATCTTCGCATGACGGGAATGAATATTATCTATCTCTCTATTGCCGGACGCCGTGATCCCCGAATGGGTGGCCACGAACGAAACGGCCCCATGCACCTCTGTCCCCAGTCATATAAAATCATATATTCATGGGACATGAATGATGATAATACCAATACTAAGAGAAAAACACTATTATTTAGTGCACTCCTAACATACCTATTTTGTCACTTAAGTTGTCCTTGAAACTGTCAGTACAATCATGCACGGACATAATTTGTTTGTATATACATTTTCGCAGTGGTAATTCGAAGTTTTGATAGGGAACACCTTGAGATGAATCGGCCATGTGGAACGTATGGGAAGCAAGAGAATGACTAAGAGAGTGTACGAACATGAGGTGGAAGGACAGAGAGGGAGAGGTAGACTGAAAGAAAAGTAGAAGGATGGAGTTAAGAAGTAAATGCGTGAAAGCGGTGCTGGATGGGAGGAGGGACGCCGACTGACAGGGGACAGAGGTGCATAGGGGCGTTTCATTCGTGGCCACCCCTTCAGGGATCACGGCAATAGATAGATATTTTTTCTACCGGAATATTGTAGAATAACTTTTCTTCGTTTTATGTATAACAAAGTGTACAAAAAGTAATTGATATGGTCTACAATCGACTGTATGATATAAGCGTCAAACGATCGTTTGAGAATATTGATATACTGTATAATCCAATATTGAGGACAGAATATTTCTAAATAAACCATCGAAAAGAGCAGAACAAAAACGTGTGATTTCATATTACAAACATTTATATAGTTATTTAGTGAGTTTCGGAAATATCTTGATATTAAGTGCGGATATTCACAATATTAGTTGGGAAACATTCTTAATATTATATTTTTCACAATAATTATTAAAGGTTTCATGGTTTTTCTTTCAGTAATATTGTAGTATTACCTTCCCTGTATCTTCTGATGCATAGCATAGTACAGTTAAGGGAAGGTATTTAGTTTGTTCCCTAGACCTCCATCAAGCTTAAAATTACACCCCGTTGAGCCCCTTTCAAGATAAATTTGTACATTTTTCGGTAGAAAAATTTCCCGGCCAAAGGCCGGTTCCTCTTAAATTACAGGCTCGCTATCGCTCGCCAGGATAAAATCGACACCTGAATTGCACGAAATGTCTTAATATGGGGTGAAAGTTCTTAAAATCGCTAAACTAATGGGGGCAAACGTTTTATAATATCAAAAGCAATGGGGCTAAACATGAGGGAGAAAGAGGTCAAGAAAAAAAATCGTCAAGTGGAGATCTCCCCTTAAGGCGATCATTTTGGGTGAACAAAAAGCCACATCTTTGATGGCACGCCATCGGAGATCGGTCGGGAGAGACATATTTTTGAATTAGAAAGAACACAAACAGCAATTAACTTCATTAAGTAATGTTAAGTGAGCCAGAGGGTTATGAGACAATGAATAGAGGAAGGAAAAACAAAGCCAACATAATAAAGGCCCATATGTGTAAACAATAAAGGCCCATATGCGTAAACAATAAAGGCCCATATGCGTAAACAATAAAGGCCCATATGCGTAAACAATAAAGGCCCATATGCGTTAACAATAAAGGCCCATATGCGTAAACAATAAAGGCCCATATGCGTAAACAATAAAGGCCAATATGCGTAAACAATAAGGCCCATATGCGTAAACAATAAAGGCCCATATGCGTAAACAATAAAGGCCCATATGTGTAAACAATAAAGGCCCATATGCGTAAACAATAAAGGCCCATATGCGTAAACAATAAAGGCCCATATGCGTAAACAATAAAGGCCAATAAAGGCCCATATGCATAAACAATAAAGGCCCATATGCATAAACAATAAAGGCCCATATGCGTAAACAATAAAGGCCCATATGCATAAACAATAAAGGCCCATATGCGTAAACAATAAAGGCCCATATGCATAAACAATAAAGGCCCATATGCATAAACAATAAAGGCCCATATGCATAAACAATAAAGGCCCATATGCGTAAAGATGTCCTCCATTAATAAAATGTTTGTCAAAATTGGATTTAAAGTGTTGTAGGTTGTGAATTTGTGGAAAGCCACTCCAAGGAAGTGACTTCCAGATAGTAAGAGTTCTGGGGATAAATTAATTTTGATCAGCGCAATATATACGTTGTGGAGGAGAGAGCGTGAGTTCATGGGCATTTCCAGCTACCCTTGTTCTGTGGGAAAAAAACAAAAAGCGGAAAGGTGGCACAATTGAAACAAGTTCCTCAGAACATTACCTGTGATAATATCTGTAGAGTTATTCAAGGTTGCAATATCTCTCCGTTTCATAATGGAGGAAGATCTTGTGTGATTGCAGGATATTGATTAATCTAATGACTATATTATGAATTTTGTCCAACTGCCTTAATGCATCCACTCCACATTCATTCCACAATGGTGAGCAGTATTTCATCTGAGAACGCACATGACTTATATATAATGGCTAACTGCTCGTCAATGAACTATGACATAGTAGTCCCATTTTCTTAAAGGCTTTTTTTGCATGGATGTAACTTGAGGTTTCCACCTCATAGTTACACCAAGAATAGCAATACTGGAGGAGGTGGGAACATTTACAGCATTATAAATTATGTGAGAGTCAGAAAGATTATGTTTGTTAGAAAATTGTACATACTTCGATTTCTGTGCATTAAAGGACTCTAGATTTGTATGCCCCCATTCATTAATTTTAGAAAGGTTCTGGTTCAGACAAATTGCAGTGTTTATTTTGGTATTTATAATATCAGGCTGCATGAAAGAACTGCTAAATGTAAAGGAATGTGAAGGTAATGGGTAATGGATTGGAAATCATCGATATGAATAAGGAACATAATTGAGGCCAAAACTTATCGCTGAGGAACGCAAGCATTTATGGAATGTGATTGAGAATAAAGGCCATCTAACATTTCACATAATTTTCAGTTATGAAGATAACAAAAAAAACAAATGGAATTAGTGATGCGAGACCGTACTGTAACATCTTCGACAATAAGGATTGATGCCGCCAGACTCTATCAAAGACCTTAGAAATATCCAGAGCTATTGTATGCGTTTCACCATGCTGGTCTGTAGCTATGCTAATTTTATGTGTAAAAAGGCAAAGAATGTCTGCAGTTGATCGTTCATGTCTAAAGCCATACTGTCTATCACTGATTAATTTATTAGTTTCTAGATGATTGATTAGGTATTATTTATTACTGTTTCGAAGACTTTACCAAGGGTGGAAGCTATAGCTATTGGTCTGTAGTTTGATGAATCTGAAGAGGCTCCCTTTTTAGTAACAGGATGGAGGTTTGCTTCTTTGTAGTAGAGTGGGAAACATGAGGTATGCGTACACAGACGGACAATTTGTGCAAACACAGGAGCAAGCACTAAGGAGCATTTTCAAGTGCCGTACTATTAGTGAAATATTATCTGTACCAGGAGCTATATCTACTGATATATTTTGCAAAATTATTCTAAAATGACTGCTGTGAATCTTTAAAGATGGGATTTCAGGGGAATTAAAATTGAGTAAAGGAATATCTTGATTTATGTTATCTAAGGTTGAGTTGGAGGAGAAAATATGTTTTATTTTTATCAATTTATTTATTTTTATTTTTTGACAATCACAATGGGGGAAGACTGGGGACTATTTGAGGAAGAGATAAATTGTGCATCAAGCATTTCTTGCACCTGTTTTACTTCTTCTTTCCTCTGGAGTGGAAGGGGGGATTGGAGGGCTTTGAATGTCCTTTAAATCAAGTAATGCCACTTGAGAAAAACCTCACACAACCCACCCGGGATTCGAACCCTGGACCTTGCGATCAACAGGCACTCGTGCTAACCACTACACCACACTGGCCACAAAAGAGGTTTGCAACCTGGCAACAACTGTCACACAGGATCTGTCTAGGTAGACATCCATCCACCAGTAGACGACTTTACACAAGATACCCCCTACCAGTGAAGTATAGAGGCAGCTCCCAGTCCATGGGAAATCATATAACCTTTAAATCAAGTAATGCCACGAGTGCCTGTTGATCGCAAGGTTCAGGGTTCGAATCCCGGGTGGGTTGTGAGGCTTTGAATGTGTTATCGAATGTCTCTAATTCACGTAAATTAAGCCTTCATGTAACGTTACAGGGTGCTCCGTGATGTTGAAAATGTTAAACCATTGCCTGCGGAACATGTTCCCGAACACCATGGCAATTTACTGCAATTTACAGGCTTTTAAAGTCTCTTAAAGCCTGTGGAATTAAGTGCGAGGTAGCGGGAGTGCGACAGGCCACACGTCCATCCTCCAGCCAGCCAGCCACGGCACTGAGGAATCTGAGTCATGCTCTCGCGAGATATACAGCGCTGCCAAAGGCAAATGTAGTGCGACATTAGGGATAATTGCTCATTTTAGCGTAGGTGTGGCTAAGAACAAATCGCCCCATGCATCTCTGTCCCCAGTGAGTCGACGCCCCTCCTCCCATCCAGCACCGCCTTCACTCATATACTTCTTCACTCCATCCTTCCACCTCTCTTTCGGTTTACCTCTCCCTTTCTGTCCTTCTCCCTCACTCTCGTGTACTCTCTTAGTCATTCTCTCGCTTCCCATACGTTCCACATGGCCGAACCATCTCAAGGTGTTCCTTTTCACACTTTCCAGCACATCTACATCCACACCACACCTCTCTCGTACTTCCTCATTCGTCTGTTTATCCTTCCATGTAACTCCGCACACACTTCTCAGGTAACTCATTTCCACCCCTTTCACTCTTGGTTTGAGTATCTTCACCATCGTCCATGCTTCGCTCCCGTAAGTCAATATCGGGATTACCACACTGTCATGCAAGGATTTCTTTACTTCATGCTGACCACCCTATTTCTTGTTACTGCTTTCAGCGTTCCTACAACCCTCTTCCCCTGTTGCACCCACTCCCGCACTTCTTCATTCCTACCACTAATCCTTACTGAACACTCTGCCTAAATACTTGAATGAACTGACATTCTCCATAGCCTGGTCCGTTCAACTTCACCTCACACTCTGTGACTGTACCCCTTTCAAAGACCATAAACTTGCTCTTCCCCGCATTTACCCTCATATTCCGTTTTTCACACACCGTTCCAAACATATTTACGAGCCCCTGCAACTCCCATTCAATATCGCTCATCAGAACTGTATCATCAGCAAACAACAGAACAGGCAACTTCCACTCGTTTCCCTCCCTTATCAGAGGTACACCAACATCCGCTGCTCTTCGTTGTATTTCTTTCATAACTCCATCCATATATATATTGAACAATCATGGGGACATCACACACCCTTGCTTCAACCCAACATTAATTTTACACTTATAATCCTTCCAAATTACACATCTACTCTTATCTTACTTTCCTTGACTACTCTCTTCACCAATCTCTTTTTCTCCAAGTACCTTTCAATTTTCTCTCTCCTGCAAACCTACACACATTTATTGATAACATTAAAAGCATATGGAATACATAGCAGAGTGTAGAGATGGATAGAAAATTGGTTCATTGAAAGAAAGCCAAGAGTAGCCCTAAACGGTAAAACGGTAATGTAACTAACGGAGTACCCCAGGGATTGGTACTCGGGCTATTTATCTCCCTAGTTAACACTTACAACATAGATGAGGGCCTCACCTGTACATAGATGAGGGCCTCACCTGTACATAGATGAGGGCCTCACCTGTACATAGATGAGGGCCTCACCTGTACATAGATGAGGGCCTCACCTGTACATAGATGAGGGCCTCACCTGTACATAGATGAGGGCCTCACCTGTACATAGATGAGGGCCTCACCTGTACAATCTCAAAGTTGCAGACGATAACAAAATTGCAAAGAACGTACTCTCAAATGAACATGTAGAAAACACACAATGTAACCTAGATAAGCTGTCATGTTGGGCTCAAATTTGGCAAGTGAGTTTTAATGCGGACAAATGTAAAGTACTCCTTAACGGAAACAGAAATGACAAAGCAAACTATTACATGAATGACACTCAGCTTAAGAGTGTAGACAGATAAACAGAGTTGGGAGTAACAATGTCGAAGAACCTAAAACCCAATCAGCAATCTACAAAAGTTGCTAAGAAAGCAAACACAATAATTGACTTTATAGGCAGGTAATTTGAGCATCAATCCAAATATGTAATCCTCACTCTTTACAATTCCATAGTCCGTCCTCTTCTGGAATATTGCGTTCAATCCTGATGGCAGTTTAACCAAAACGATATTGAGAAACTGGAGTTCAATATAAAGTTACCAAAATGATATCTAGTCTATAGAACAAACCATACGAGGAGCGTCTTAGAGAATTATATATATTTCCTTTAACCCAGCGTAGATTAAGAGGTGGCCTAATTCAAGTGTTCAAAATCATCAAAGGCATCGCCAACATGAACTGTAATAAGTACTTTACGATCGACAAATCAAACTACATGCGGGGAAATGGATGCAAAAACGTTAGTAAATCTTATAACTCCCATGAGTCTAAGAAATGTTTCGTCAATCGAGTTGTCAGCTTGTGGAATGGGCATCCTCGAGATGTTATGGACTGCAGCACCGTAGATTCGTGTATCACTTTTTCAAACGCCTTGCCTTAAACCCGCCTTTGACTGCAAATGTAAATGTATAACTTTTGTTTTCCTTTTTTTCCTCAGATACATGGTGGATCACTGCATTTATACATTGATAACTAAGATGTTACTCACATTTCCCCAGATACACAAAGGATAATGTATAACTGTGTTATGTTATTAACACTAATTGTCACCTGCTAACATCTTTTAACTCTGTCATGAACATTAGTCCTAGGGCAGTACTTCCCTTTCCAATTTTCCCTTAACTACTTTAAACCACTGTTGACCACTCTGAGCAGCAGTGATTTGGAGGGCAAGAAACATTGAGGGGTTGCTAGATCTGTTGTTACTTGACTTCCTTTGTACTCCTTTGTACTAGTGTCAAGGAAATAAGACTAATTGAATCGTGCATTTTTGGCCTCTTTGTCCTGTGTCCAGTGTAGGCTATAATATCTTACACAGCCAAGTTGATTGGATAACCTTGTTATGTTTGTATAATAGCAGCATAACAAAGACTTAGAACAAGAAAGTACAGAGATGTACATCATAAATAAACACAGACTATTTACATTATATACAAGAAGATGATGTCCCCAAGAAGGCAAATTATGAATGTCTGAATTACAATGGGGGTCAGTAAAATAATGATTGTAAAAGATGTGTGTAAGGCGGGTGTTCTCGGAGGTATAATTTACTGAGTGAAAATATATACTTATTCTTCAGAAGTGGAACTGTGCAAGAGTAAAGAAGTCGTATTTTCACTTAACAAGAATTTATTGATAGTTATGTGGATTGTATTTCTTCTTCTTGAGGTGCCTATGAAGGGACTCTGATAGACAAAGATTAAATGATAGCTAACGTCTGCACCTGTGCAGGATGGTCTAGCCAGGCGTGTGGGATTGAACTGAGGTTCCTAAGTTAATTCCCTCGAGTTACTCAGAGAGGAAAGCTGGGCCTGTTTCAGGTGAGCTGCCCTCCTATGTTTTGCCGAAGAGGTATCTCAATTATTCGCTCCTTCTGCGGGCCTTCCGGCTGCAGGCAGCAATGATCTTCAAAGCACTCCTCAGGTGGACTAGACTTGTGCCCTTTTGTCCCCTGGCATCAATGGCAGTGGGGAGATAAATGGGAGCCGGGCACATAAATATCTGATAAATTCCCTAGAAGCCATTGGGGCATGGCCAGCGGCTTCATGGCTGCTGGTGTCACAGCTGGGAGCGTCGTTTGTCTTTCTGCTTGGTTTGTAGAGCGTGGTACTTCATGGGGTACTGTGCTGTGGTGTTTTCCTTGGATTCTGGTATAACACTTTAATAACCCTGATTTCAAATACTCTTAATTAGCAAAGTATTATAATAATATATCCCTCTTCATCGCTTATAAATACAGTATTAAACATAAATGAACTTCAAATATTTGTGTTTTCATGATATACCTCTTCATGTTTGTGGAATGTCTGCCGCAGTATCGGACCAATGGATCGCCGAGTGAGGTCTGTAGGCCCACATAGTCATAGAGACACCTTCTCTGATACTCCATATCCAGGTGAGTGAAGGAGATTACCAGCCGGGACTTGGGCGGGCCACGCAGGGTGATGGTCTGGTGTATGTTGTTGGGGTAAGGGGAGGGGTATCTTGGGGTCGTCAAGTTACCACCATACCCTACGATTTCGGATTTTTTAATGGAGGGGGGATCTGAAAGAAGCAAGAGTGTCAAACATGTTATATACTAGAAATTATTATTAAATGTACAGTCACGGGTCATAATACCTGCACACCCATTTGAACCTTTGAATTTGTATAAGCCAAGTTGTGAAGCCTCATGGATGTTGTCGAGACTCGTAAGTAACTCGACAGTTTAGGTTAAGTAAACATACTGGAAGTTCAAATTAGGCGCCAGTACTAGGCTAAGTTGATTATATATCTATATAAAAGATATATACTATTTCGTATTAAGTTTATATGGGTTTATTATCCATTATTATAACGGGTTGTCATTATAATAAATCCGGTATATCTTGTAGTTAGTTAAATGACGCATTGGTAGATAAGATAACTGTGCATGCGTCATTCTTGGAACTGGCGGGTTCATCGCCACAACCCTCAGACTCGCTTTACCTACGACCTCACCAAGATCTCCTTCTAGCCGCTCCAATACAACCACCTGTGTAAAGTCATCCTAATTCTTATATCTTAGTGGCCACTATATCTTCCATCTATTCCTACCACTATCATTGAGCTATCTATCCCTATCAACCAATAAAAGTAAGTTAACTCTTGTGAGTTTATAGGTAAATTCCGCTTTGTTTACTCTTGAATTCTCACAGATGTAACATAAATTTGGATAGTCTCGCTTGGGTTCCATACAGATTCAAATGTGTGTGTAGGTATGGCTCATGACTACACTCGCATGTGGTGGAACATGGCACATCATTTATTGAACAATTCTGACATAATGGACAATTTTGACATGCCCTTTAAACACATATTTAAGTTATTGTTTTCATTTATCCATTCAGTCATTCATTCATTTATTGTTCGTTCCTTTTAGTTTATCATCTAATAGTGTTCCAGCTACTTGTGAAGACGATTGTACGTAAAAAAATATATTATATAAACACATTTTACGAAAGAGAGCGTCAAGGGGCTTGGATATGGTGGATGATAATAATATGCAAGTAAGGTATACTGTATATCATAATCGCTGCCACTTTCCTTCCCTAAGTTGGGACATCATAGGTAAATGATGATCGTGTGAGAGCTGCCTTTAGGCGGCTTTACTCATATACCTACTTCTCAATAATAGAACATTATAGAATTCTTAGTCAAATATCAATTCACAGTATCTTAAAACCGATTTTGTATTATTCTTTGCTTGCCCAAGATCTCTAAGCTTTAATTGACGATCTCGTGCCCGCGGTACTATGAATATAAGCATTCTAAATTACACAGCAAAGGAATAATTACATGTGATCATTTACAAAAAAAGTAAGAAAAAAACCATAAACTTAATAAGGGATACATTTACGAAAGAAGTCCAGTCAATACTACAAGTTAAGTTGCTAGGTAAATGGAAACCCACTGTAATGAATTTTCAAAATTTAAAACTATATATATCAATTTGATATATTTATTACTTACTATCAAGAGAATAAATTATAATTTCGAAGTATTATGCTCTATACTCGTATATATATATATATATATATATATATATACAGTATATATATATATATATATATATATATATATATATATATATATATATATATATATATATATATATATATACATAGATGCATACATAACATTTTAAGACTGAGTGTTCCACACATATGTGCAGTTTGTCTCTTGTCCTAATGGCAGCATTCCAGGCAACCCTGTTAAGGGCTGCTTCACTTGTCAAGTTCTTGGATTTGAGATCGGCACGTATAGTCAGATCCCAGGTCTTCCTCGGTCCACCACTTGGTGCAGCTCCCTCCACAATCACAGACCTGCATTTTTTCACCCAATTTTGTTCATCCATTCTCTCCACATGTCCATACCATCCCAGTCTACTTGTACGCATCACCTCGCTAATACTCTTTATACCTAAACGTCTCCTCAGCTCAACACTTGTTATTCTGTCCTGTAGCCTGGCCCCACACATCCATCTCACCATTCTCATCTCATTACGTTCCATTCTGTTGACATCCTCTACTTTAACGGCCCATGTTTCTGAGGTATATGTCATTGCACTTCTAACACATGAGGCATACACCTTTCCCTTCAGGGGGAGAGGCATTCTTTTCATGGTCAGGATAGGCAGCAGTTCACTGAACTTCCCCAAGCCACACCTAATTCTAGCAACAGTGGCAGCCGTGGCCCCACCACCGGCAGAGATGGTATCTCCTAGGTAACAAAACTTGTTCACCAGCTCCAATGACTCATTTCCAAAATTCACAGCCACAGGGTCATCACTTAACACAAGCTCGCCTTTGCTCACTACGCACAAATATTTCTCTATTTCTGACTTATCCTTCGGCAGGGGTCCCTTTATTCTACTACAGCGCTTACTCCCATGGTGTACCCAACATCGACAGATGCTACATTGAATTGAGTTAACGCCCACTCCCTTTCCACACACTGCACATGGGTATGCACCGCTCTTTTCCACATTGCCTCGTCCCAATCTACAATGCATAACCTTGGTTTTGTTAATATTGACTCTTAAACCCTTGCTCGCCATGCCCTCTCTCCACTCTTTGAATTTGGCCTCAGCATCTTGCATACTGTCAGCTGTTAGGACTAAATCGTCTGCATAAAACAGTTCCAATGGGAGTCCGCCATTAAAACCTCTAGACAGTGCCTCCAAGACCATAATAAAGAGGAGGGGCTTAACACTGAACCCTGATGGACTCCAACACGGACTACGAATTCATATATATATATATATACCGGTATATAATTATATATATATATATATATATATATATATATATATATATATTTTTTTTTTTATATACAGTATATATATATGAAGTGTATTTATACATATATATATATATATATATAGATATATATATATATATATATATATATATATATATATATATATATATATAGCGCGGTTGGGAATATGAACATGATTAGATTGATATCCAGTATTCGAGAATGGATAATAAGTCGTAGGCGTGTGCATAAATCTTTAACCGTCCTGGTGGTGTAATGGTTAAGGTGGCAAAAATATGTGTGTGATAACCCGGGTTCGAATCCCGGTGGATCATATATACTTTAATTAATTTCATTGGGGGTGTTGTGTTGAGATTAATAAAAAAAAAAATTATATATATATATATATATATATAATATATATATATATATATATATATATATATATATATATATATATATATAAGCTACTAAGCACGTGAACTAATACATTTTAGAGGCTCACGTGTATTTGTGAGGTATACTTGATATTAATGACTCTCGTGTTTGACTGGGCGATAGTTAAATTAAATCTATAACCCGAGTTGCGTGGAGAAACTTGTAAAAATCCCTGTATTGTATCCTGGAATATGGATCGTATGACTTGTGTATGTAATGAAATATATTATGCAAGTAGGATTTCCCTTCTTCTGAATATAACTAGGAAAAAAGTTGAGTTTCGTTTATCACGCCGTAGTGTAGTGGATTAAAGCTTGGATATTCGTCCTGACTGTCGGAGATTCGAGCCCGGCTGGGAGTAGATAAACATTTAGTAGCTCACGTGTATTTGTGAGATATACTTGATATATATATATACAGTATATATAGTAATATATACTGTACATATATATATACAGTATATATATATATATATATATAAATACATTCTTGAATTATGATTTGCAATGTACGTTATGAAGTGAAGTAACCTTTTAACCCAGTCAGTATAATTACAATGTATTTTGCCGGATATTATCAACCCTTTATTATATAAAGGGCATTGTAAAGGTGTATGCAACCGTGTAGTGTATATCAGAATATGGTTACAATAATACTATCACAATTAATGTGTTGATAGAAGACATAGCAAACCAACCTGGGACCTTCCTGGAGCAGATATATCCTCCGAACAGGTTACAGTGGTGGGCTGCTAGGGCGAGGGTGTGGTGGTGAGGGGGGTGAGGGTGTAGGCGGGGATGAGGGGGTACTGTAGAAACCTCCTGGAGACTCAGACATACCGCCTCACTACCGCCCACTCGAGGACCTCCTTCCACCCGTCCCAGTGCTGAGGCAACACAATCAACAATATATACACAATAATCTTTAAGATTAAGATGGCTACAGGTATTTATTATATGTCCATAAATTTCATAAATCGTCTAGAATAGTCATATTAGAAACATGTTGAAATATTGTACTCACCAATAATATATAATACACGCAATTTGTACATCTTTCTACAGTATCAAACATTGCTATCCTTACTCTATCTGTACCCATAGCTCATACCTTACGTATATGCTAGTCTTAATTTCTTACAGCCTTTATTGTAGAGATCATATACTTTATCTACTACAGACATGCTCTGTCTTCTCACACATAAACTTCACCAAGCAAGATATCTACATGGAGAAACTCATTCAATAGCCCTTGATATCTTAAAGCATTTGACCGAGTACGGCATCGGTCCCTGTTGTTCGAGCTTCCTAACTTTGGTATTGCATCGTGTGTCCCACTTATTGCTTATATCTCAATAAAAACAATATATGTGTAATAGTAGAAGGTCTGTTTTCACAATGTCATTCCATAAATGCCGGTGTTCCACAAGGATCAGGCTTGGCCCCAATACTATTCCTTATTCACATCAATTATCTTTTTACCACAACATCTATATCCTATTTAGTACTATCCTGATGACTGCAACTCATAGTTCTTCACATTTACTTCTACATTCACAAATTTTGGCATTGACTATTGTAAATTAATCATTACTATTTCTCTAAAATGAAGACTTATTAACCCCTGAAGGATTATGACGCATTTTGACCAGTTTTTCTGGCTATCATTAAACTATTTTATACATCTAAAGAAGAATATATGGGCAGTACAAGATTAAAGGCTATCTCAAATTACCCTCTGATTCTTTAATACCCTTCTTAATCGAGCGCCGCCACATAGTCCAGCTTTATTTAACTCGACTTATGTTGCTCGCCGCTAATTAAGGGTTAATCCAATAATCGTCTAATAACAGCCACACTAAACTGTTAAAACGCGCCATGTTCCTAAAGGGGTTACAGATAAACGAATGTGGGTAAAAGGAACCCAATCTTTCAACACACTTCCATCCCTATTTTGTACAACTCACTAACCCAAGACTGAACCGATTTTCCCAGTCTTTCTTTTACTAAAAAAAACGTAAGCTCTGGAAGTCTCACTCAATCTGCCTTTCCAGACATTTTTACTATAACGTACCTTAAAATTGACTCTGTCACTCTTTCAACTTTTGGAGAGACACTTGTTGCAAGCAGCTTTGCCTTTTGTCTCCTTCATTCACACAAAATTACATTCAGTTCTCTAATAAAGACATCTCGCCTGAATCCCACACAACTTTCAATAATGCAAATATTCCCATTTCTTCGAGTGTTGATATCCTTGGCGAATCTCTCACTGACAACTTCAATTTACGTCAGATCTATTGCAAATAATGTCTCAAAGAAAATAAGACTTCTTTACAGAGCTAGTGAATTCTTCACTGACGAGCAGTTAGCCGTATGTTGAATGGAATCGAGGGGACAAGATCGTTAAGTTTGTTAAGGAATGAATGAGGATTTTCATTGATAGGCCAATGAAAATCCTCATTCATTCATTCATAAACTTAACGATCTTGTCCCCTCGATTTCATTAAAAATTGAAGAAGTAAACAATAAACTACCTTTCCTTGATACAATGATTATAAATAATAATGGTCACATCAAATTTAAATTATATAGAAAGCCAACTCTTGTAGATTCCTATATTAATATTTTCTCCAACCATCATATCAAGGTAAAACTTTCATTTTTACCAGGTAAGTTTGTAAGAGCATTAACCCATAACTGTCGGGGCGCAACATAAGTCGAGTATAATAAATCTGGACTATCTGGCGGCGCTCGACATAGGTCGTGTGGCAATTTCAGCACGTAATGTTGCTGAGAGAGAGAGACAAGTGATGGCAGGAGAGTAGCGAGCGTATGACTGCTCCAGACCACCGCGGCGAACCTACTGACACGAATCCCACCTCCTCCCTCCCTCTCTCACTCGCTATATACGGAATTGTATGGAAAGCTCTGTTTATGCCCTTTCATGGATAGATACTTGTTTTACGCTCTGGATCTTATTTAGGCATGAAAATGATCACGTATACAGCCCTATTTTGGCTAAAAACACCCTGCTGGTGGCTACATATTATATACCGCCTAGGCCGCTCGTAAGGTGTTAAGGATATGTAACCCAGAATTCATAGATAACGAATACAAACACATATATAATCTAGCCAAAACACTGCTATCCTGAAAATCTTGTTGATCAAAGCTTAGCCAAAGTTCCCTTTTCAACAAAAAATATCGTAGTTTTGCCAAATCACGAGGAATTAACATAATTCGCAACATCTCTCAAGAATGATAATATAAATGTAGTAATCAATTATGAAAACTCCGTCAAATCTACTTTGATCAATAGCAGCCCTAAAAATTATCTATCTATCTCTATCTATTGCCTGACGCCGTGATCCCCGAAGGGGTGGCCACGAACGAACTGCCCCATGCACCTCTGTCCCCAGTCAGTCGACGCCCCTCCCCCAACCAGCACTGCCTTCGTTCATATACTTCCTCACTCCATCCTTCCACCTCTCTATCGGTCTACCTCTCCCTCTCTGTCCCTCCACCTCACTCTCATACACCCTCTTAGTCATTCTCTCGCTTTCCATACGTTCCATTTGGCCGAACCATCTCAAGTTGTTCCTTTTCACACTTTCCAGCACATCTACCTCCACACCACACCTCCTTCTTACTTCCTCATTAGTCTGTCTATCCCTCCATGTAACTCCGCACGCACTTCTTAAGTAATTCATTTCCACTGCTCTCACTCTTGGTCCGAGTCTCTCAACCAACGTCCATGCTTCGCTTCCGTAAGTCAGTGTCGGGATTACCACACTGCCATGCAAGGACTTCTTCACTTCCATACTGACCACCCTATTTCTTGTTACTGCTTTCAGCATTCCTACAACCCTCTCCCGCACTTCTTCATCCATAGTCCCATATTTACTCAACACACTGCCCAGATACTTAAAAGAGTTGACGATCTCCATAGCCTGACCGTTCAGCTTCACCTCACACTCTGTGACTTCATCCCTTTCGAAGACCTTGCTCTTCCCCGCATTTACCTTCAAATTCCGTTTTTCGCACACTGTTCCAAACTCATTTACCAGACCCTGCAACTCCCATTCATTATCACTCGTCAGAACTGTATCATCCGCAAACAGCAGTATAGGTAGCTTCCACTCAATTCCCTCCCTTTTCAGCGATACACCAACATCCGCTGCTCTTGATAGTATTTCTTTCATGACTCCATCCATATATACAGTAAACAACCACGGGGACATCACACACCCCTGTTTCAAACCAACATTCAGGTCAAAGAACTCGCTCTGCTCACTCTCCACATGTACTGCCGCCTTTGCACCCTCATACGTGGTCTTCACTGCTTTCAGCAACTTGCCATCTACTCCGTATATTCTAAGTACTTTCCACAAACCTTCTCTATCCACTCTGTCATAGGCCTTCTCCAAGTTCATAAGGCAACATACACCTTTTGTTTCTTCTCCAGATATTTCTCCACAACACAATTCAGGGTAAAAATCTGATCTACACATCCTCTTCCCTTCCTAAAACCTCCCTGCTTGTCGCCTATCCATTTCTCCATTCTCACTCTCACTCTCTCAATCACTACCCTACTGTATACCTTCCCTACTACGCTTAGAAGACATATTCCTCGGTGGTTACCGCACAATCCTCTTTCCCCTTTGCCCTTATATAGGGGGGACTATTATGCCAGTCTTCCAGTCATCGGGTGCACTCCCCTACTCCCATGCTAGTTTGCACATTTTCCATACCCATTCGATCACTATCTCACCACCATACCTCAACAGGTGGTATATATTTTATTCCATGTTCAAGATGTAATGGCATATACATAGGAAAAAATGGAAAATTAGAGGTGAGAGTTAAACAACACCAACAATCAGTAAGGTCAGCTCAAGAATCTAATGGTATATTTAAACAAACAGACAAAACCATCATATAAATTGGGATGAGGCCAAGATGATCTACTGGTCAACCTGCTATTATGAAAGACTATTTGCCGAGTCTGCCTTGATCATAGTATATATAGCAACATTATGAATCTAAATGATGGCCTTTACAAAATAGATTACATCCTGCTAAATCTCCTCCATGGAAATTATAAAATAATAATAGCTAGAAATATATGTCGAGACCGTCAGATTATAGACAAACATCTGGTAGTTTGACCTCTGACCCTTTTGGTGAGGTCAACTATCATAGTGTTAGTGATTTAGGTATATTTACTACTGTACACATGAGGTATGCTCATTATGTATTTTACTTTTTATGATAATAATAAAGTAGACGTGCCGTTTTGCCCAAAATTAAAACGGCATACCCAACTATGCGATAGTTCACCATCATCACTACTAATCACTATCACCATTACTATCATCAGCACTACTACTATTATAGTCATCACTACTACTCTTACCATCATCAATACTATTCTCATCATCACAACTACTGTCATCATCACTACAACACTCACCATCATCACTAATGCTGTCACCATCATCACTACTGTCATCATTATCAATACATCTATCATCATTACTTTTCACCATCATCACTACTATTATGACCATCATCACTACTACTAGTACTGTCACCATCACATCTACTACTGTCATCATCATCACTACTGTCATCATCATCAATACAACTACAACCATCATCACTACTATTATCACCATCATCACTACTAACACCATCATCCCCACTATTACTACCATCACTTCTAATGTCAACTAAACTAACTTAACCTAACAAATGCGGTGCTAGTTGTTTTCGGCCCCAGAAACATGGCGTTCTGTGTGTGCGCCCCTACGGGGAACACACACACGGAACGTCATCACCATAGCTGGGGGGGGGGGGGGGGAGTGGGGGGGGGGGGTGGTAAAACCATATTTTGGATCTAAAATAATAACTATTGCACAAATTCAAACAATCTTTTTTGACTGACGTTCGCATTCACCCAACAAATGTTTGTGTGAATTTTTTTTGAAAATCTGTTCAACGGTCTACGAGGGGTTTCGGGACAGACGGACGACGTGTAGGTGGTTGTGGTTGTTAGTTGGTGGGAAGAGTGTGTGGTTGTGGGTGTATCTGTGATGGTTATGGAAGTTTGTAGGGGATGATGCTGGTGAGGTGTGTGGTGGTACTTTGGTGGTGGTGGTTGTGGTAGTTTGGCGGTGGTGGTAGTGGTTGTGGTGATGCATGATTATGGTAATGGTGTATGGTCGTGGTGGTGTATAGTCTTGGTGATGGTTATGGTAGTCATGGTTGTTTTTTGTGTAAAAGTCTGTGGTTGGTAGTTGTTGTTGTTGTTGTTGTTGTTGCCCAAGCTGCCTGGCCAAACAGCCCCAAAGCCCCGAGCAAGGCCAAGGCCATAACTGAGCGTCCCCACAGAACCCTCCCTGCCGACCACAATAAAGCCTGGGTGACCGAAGCCACTCCATGGCGGGGAGCTGAGGAGGGTGCGGAAACGCCCGGGAAACCAAAGCCCCACCCAGGGCCCTGTGCCCCTCAGTAGTTGTTGTTGTTGTTGTTGTTCCCCAAGCTGCCTGGCCAAACAGCCCCAAGGTTCCGAGCACGGCCAAGGCCATATCCGAGCACCCCCACAGAACCCTCCCTGCCGACCACAATAAAGCCTGGGTGACCGAAGCCACTCCATGGCGGGGAGCTGAGGAGGGTGCGGAAACGCCCGGGAAACCAAAGTCCCACCCAGGGCCCTGTGCCACTCAGCAATTATGAAGAGAAAGTTGAGGGGCAAGGGAAAAATGTGACGCTTTGGCTTCCAATCTTGGTAGATTGGGAGGTCAATCCACGGAAGAGACGCCATCACTCGAGATCTAGAAATTATATAAGTAAAAGGAACAGTCAGAGTAAGCTATGGGTATGACAGAGATCGCTCAGTTCTCACTCGGATAGATCAGCCCTTCACCAATAGTTGGTGGGGAGAGTGTGTGGTTGTGGTTGTAGGTGTGTCTGTGATGGAAGTTTGTTGGGGATGATGCTTGTGTGTGGTGATAGTGGTAGTTCGGTGGTGGTAGTGGTTACGGTGATTGTGGTAGCTTGGTGGTAGTGGTGATGGTAGCTTGATCGTAGATGTGGTAGCTTGGCTTGATGGTGGTTGTGTTGGTTATGATAGTTTGCTCTGGTTGGAGGTGGTTGATTGTTGCGGTTCTTGAAGGAGATTGAAGTGAGATTATGTGTATGTGCTCTGTATCGGGGCACAGTGCGCCCCTGTATTGAGTACCAGTATTGTTCGCATGTGTGGGGAGGCTCCACAAATACCGCACTTCTCGAAGGAGTAGAGTCCAAAGCATTTCGTCTCATCAACTCACTACTTACTAGTTCCCTACTACCTCTTTCTACATGCCAGAATGTTGCATCTATCTCACTCTTCTATCGCTATTACAACAATCGGTGTTCTTCAGACGTCTCTCAGTGCATACCTCCTCCCTTGCGGCGAGTGCAAGGCACTCACCTTTCAACACAGTCCCACTCCTATTCTGTCCAGCTCTCCAACCCAAGAATTGGCAAATTTTCAGTCTTTCTGCTACTCAACAAGTGAACTCTGGAACTCTCTCCCTCAATCAATCTTTCCTTCATCCTATTACTTAAACTGCTTTAAACTTTGTGTGTCCAGGCAGTTTGACCCCAATGTCCCTTGAATTTGGCTCTGTTGCTCTTTTGCCTTTGGGGAGACACTTGTTACAGGCAACTTGCCTTTTGTCTCCTTCTTACACATAGGAAAACAAATTATGTGCAAGTGTGTGTGTTAAATAGTACTACTTGTATTGGGTGTGGTAGTGACATCTGTGTGGGTGTGTGTGCGTGAGTGTGTGTGTTTGGGGGTAGATAGTAACTGTGTGTGATACGTTTGTGTGTGTGTTTATCGTAGTACGTGTGTATGTATGTATGTGCAAGTTTGTGTAGTAGTTCTGTTGGCAGTGGTTGTGACGGCAGTGGTTGTGTTTGCAGTGATTGTGTTGGCAGCAGATGTCTTGGTAGCAGATTTGGTAGGGCTAGAGGGTAATTCTATAGGATGGTGAAGATTGCATGGTTTCTTTTCTTCGACTCTACTGTCGTTTCATGTCCGCGATATCGCCGATTTTTCACCAATAGTATCTGCAACAATTTGCAGATATATCGTCGAATGGTCCTTGGTTAGAGTGGCTGAAATTCAAATTTGAGAGGTGATGGAGGTTGTCTATCTAGTTGCAGACGATATTGGCGTCAGGTCGCCTATGTTAGACGATATCGGCGGGAGGTCGCCGAATATTAGCAGACATGTTGGGGATTGCTCGCAGATAGGTTGCATGTTGTCATTACATAAAGTCACAACATGACAATCGGGTCTATTCTTGTGGAAAATCAGTTGGGAAGCATTCGCCGAATGAAAATCGGGCATTTGGGAAAGCCTCTTAACAAACAAAAAACATCAAAGACTAAAGACTAGATAGCCGAGACGTATTATGTATTTTGTTGTTAGGCAAAACAAGATAATAATAATACAAAAGAATGCTGACCAGACACATTGATGGGTGTTCCGTCTTGCCACGTCCAGGTGCGAGCGTGCGGGTGAAGCCGGCCACCCACCCAGTACACTCCGCCCACCACATAGTCCGGCATTTCCCTCAAGCCACCACCCAGCCACTCGCCGACGCCGGAGTCCTCCACTCGAGTCAGCTCACCCTTGGGAATACGATAACATTGAAGATATTGGATTATTTTCTCACACAGTTAATTTCACATTATTTTACAGTAATTATTCTTTTCTGTAAACTGCTTCAAACTCTGTACATCCAGACGTACAGTACAAACTCTCAGCCTATGTCAGTGAAGGAGTAGTTGGAATATATATAAAAACAAAAATTTTTACTTCTCCTATAACCTTACATTAATGACAGTTTTTTTAGCAGTAAAAATTGACCTGGATATAAAATCAAATATTTATTAATTAAGTAGCACCAGAATGTCTTATGTATTTAATGATGTGAATAATATTAATGGTAACTAGTTTAAAGAACCATTTAAGCTAAGATCAAGTGATATATATATGCAGAAAAGGATGGAGGAACTTAATAGATCTACTGTTTGCCTAAATTACAGATTATGTCAAGTCAACAACCGCATCTAGGATTATTTACTTGACCTGCCTAAGCAATCTTCAATTATGTTGTGCAAATTTACATGTGGTAATCATATGCTGCTTATTCTAATGAAATTGTCGAACATGCTGGGAGAGATATATCCAGACCAGGATTCGAGCCCACTCACTCAGGTATGTTTGTGAGAATTGGGCAACGTATTCACTTGACCATGAGCGGATACAAGGGAAGCCAACTTAATTCCTATTTGAAGAACCACGTTATGGTTTGGAGGAGAACAATGCATTCATACACTTGGCGAATTGTTTAGACTTCAACCGTGACTATTTAACACATTCCACCCCGCCAGCTAGGCTAAGTGATGATATATTAATCATCCAGTACTATCATGTATGTCACCTCTCTGATGACAGATATATAACGATAATGTCAGACAGGTTGGGAGAGAGGTATCCTGGCCATTATTCGAACCCACTCACTCCAGGTATAATTAGGAGCGTTGGTAACCGTATCCACTCGACCATGAGCAACCTTAGTTTGTATTTGAAGAACCAGGTTATAGTCTTGTGGAAGACTAGGCCTTCATACACGTGGCAAGTTTTTAGACTTCAACCGTGACTATCTTACACATTTCCACACAGATATCTAATGATAATGTCGGACAGGTTGGGAGAGCTTTCCTAACCTGTCCGACATCGGATCACTTAGCCGAATTGGCGAGGGGTGGGGGAGATGTGTAAAATAGTCACGGATGAAGTCTAAAAAAGTTGACACAAGTGTGAAGGCATATTTCTCCACGAGACTATAACCTGAACTAAGGTTGCTTCCCTTGCTGTATATTCGTTCATGGTGGACTGGATATGGTGCCCAACTCTCCCAAATATACCTCAAGTGAGTGGGTTCCAATCCTAGTCAGGATACCTCTCTCTCAACTTGGAGGTGGTCGCGATCTTGCACGCGGCTTGGGTGAGGGTAGGGGGTGGGGGGATGAGAAGGTTGATGGTTGGGGTCTTTGTGGTATAAAGTTTAGAAGGATAACTCAAGTATTTGAGGCAGGGCATTTAAAATTTTGGTAAGACATAGACGTGATCGCACAAGCGCGTGCAGCTTGGGTGGGGGTGGGTAGGGGTTTCGGAAGGTCTATGAGTGGTATGAGTAAGGTATGAAATTAGTTGAGGTCACTCAAGTTTTTACGGCTACACGAATCTTTAAAGTCTAGTTCATATACAGTATATACTGACCTGGCACCTCTGGATACAATTCTGTTGTCCGCATATGTACGGACCTGTCACTCTGGGGGTTAATAATATTTGTCATTGGGTCTTAACCAATGAGAAGGTGATTCGTCCGCGGGTGATACGTTCAGGGTGCTTCACCTTCTGGGATGACATTCCCGCTGGAATTGTCTCCAAGAGTAATTTGTGTTTATCTATCTATGTATCTCTCTCTCTCTATATATATATATATATATATACATATATATATATATTATATATACACACATTTCGTACATCCAAGAATAGATTTGGAGAAGTTAACTTGGTTAGATTAAGTAACATGGTTACTGATTAGGGTAGACAAGGGAAGCTATGTCAGGTTTGGTAAATTATAGTTTTTTTTTAAGGTTATGTCCCACATACATGATTTTTTACGTGGCTTGACACGATCTAGGCAAAACTTGGCGTCGGGGCACCGACGAGGCAATGATAGGCATGCGACGTTTGCCACACGTGGTGCAAAGTACAATATTTCCCAGGGGTCGGCTAGTGTGCCGAATTGATCATGCTACATTTTATTAACGTGGTAGCGTCTGAATGCTAGTGAGGACGGCCCTCCGTCGGAAATACGTCCCAACAAGAACCCTGTGTACGGTTTTGCGTTGGAGTTGCGTCAGTGGGGTCGTGAGTCCGATGCACAGGTGTTGGTGGCGCACCCATGTTCCGACGTGGCAGGGCCAGGTATATCCCCTATTTATATTCCTCTGAGAGTGTCTTGTATTGCACTGACGACAGACGTATAATCTGTCGAATTTCTGTTGGTCATATCCTCGGCCCCCTCGGCGTTTTGTCTGCCTCCGTTTGCTTTGTTTGTATATCGACCCAGATCGTTCGTGATGCTCGTACATTTATCGGATATATCCTCACTCTGTGGTTACTTCGTCGTATCTCGGCCGTTCTTACATGTTTTCGTCATTCTACATCGTTAAAAATACTGGCAAATCGGTCCGGACACGATTATTTTACGAAATCGTGGCCATCCACGGCCAATCATGTATTATTTTTATTAATCTCACCACCACACCCCCAATGAAATGAATTAAAGTATATATGTGAGACTCAGGCTTTAGAAAAGTTACATTTCCGATAGAAACTATTATTAAACTTGATTGAATCATAAATCATCACAAATGTCTAATTTCCGTGCCTGTTGAATTATAGAACACTTGCAAAATATTACCTTTCAGTATTCCTATGAAAGATAGGAAATAAGACATAATATTATCAAATAATGTATTATATTACCACGTCAAGGTCAAGCCAAATGAATATTATATTCCTCAATACAAGCACTGGACAGGGTAGTCGATTGGCTATAAAATATATATAATGCTTGAATAAATGTATAATGTAATTATTTGTATAATTGTTTATGTTTCTGTCATGTTCGTTGTATTTTCCACATTATAGCTTTTATCACCAAAATCCTCACCATAACCCATAATTACTATTTTGATTACTCTGAAATAATCTTTATGGCCTTCAGCCACAATATTCACCTAAGTGCTGATTCTTGTAATTAGAGGTAATTAATGAATGCATAAAATAACCTTCTATTGTGAGTCATACATACATTCAGTCTCGTATAGCTCAGCTTTATTAGTCAGGGTTTTGAACCATGCACGTCCTTACACAAGAAACTCTCTCATCGTAATCTTTCTCACAAGCTTTTGCCCATTGTCAACTCAAAATTCGCCATATATCATGCTGTCCGAGAGGGGCTCTGCGGTTTCCCTATGTCACCATAAACGTAAACTTACTACCACATGTTTATACTATGGATATACTGTATACGTTGATTTCTAAATTATATCTTGATATCACCCAGCTTCATAAAAATTGCAATTCGTTAATTGAAAATAAGAAGAAAAGAAAATTGGTTCATTACCATTACTCAACAAGCAAGCTTTGGAACTGTCTCCCTAAATCTGTCTTTCCCTCATCCTATGACTTAAACAGCTGCTACAAGCTCCGTGTGTCTATATTTATTTATGTTCATGTAATTTGAATTTGGCTCTCTGTCACTCTTTCAACCTTGGGGGAGACACTTGTTACAGGCAGCTATGCCTTTTGTCTCCTTCATGAAAACAAAAAATCACACGCATAAAAAAGGACAATATAAGTTTGCATTTCTGCCAATGGGATGAATAACCCTGGGGACAAATCACCCAGAGATGAATCATTCTAGAACAGTCCTAACCCTTTCAATCATATGACAACAATGATTTGATTTATTCCAGTTACCTTCTAACAGTTAGGAAAGACCTGTTGGTGTTAGAGGGTAATTAACTGGATTTTCAACCATTCAATCCATGCAGGTCCTTCTTAAGCCGAGTTAAATTTTCTGGTAATAATAATAATAATAATAATAGGCCTAATAATAATTATAACAATCATAATAATAATAATAATAATAATAATAATAAATAATAATAATGATTAATGTGGATAATGCAATGGCGACTTCATAGTTATTATGGTTATAGGAAATGATGTACTGACCTCCATGTCCCGACAGATGTGTGTAGCGGTTGTCCAGGTGACGGGGGGGTAGGGCACCAGCAGGTAACATCGGTCACTATGACGAACCTCACGACCGTCGCCACAACCATTGCCTGTACACAAACACACACAAACTCATTAATATTAATAATAATAATAAAAATAATAATAATAATAATAATAATAATGATAATAATAATAATATTATTAAGAATAAATTATAATAATAATAATTAGAAAAATTATAATAATAATAATTAGAATAATAATAATAATAATTGTGGTGCAATTATTTTGCGGCAGGGGTTCTATAGTACTCAGCTGGATAAGTCAAACAAATGTAAACATAATATACATAAAACTAGTGTACTAAATCTAGGAATAAACGAAGTACAAGTCACAAAACACTGCATCAAGTTGTATCATAATCAGGGCCTCATGCGACCACAGACAATAATAACACTTTACTGAATACAGTTTCTTGCTCTGCCTGAACCAAAAGTGGCCGTGAGTACTTTCATAAATGAGATTAGCAAATGTTAATATTGGTTTCGGATTCCAGGGAACCTAAGTATGTTATTATCTTAATACTCCTGTCTTGCCTGGGTCCTTATGAACAGAAGACACTAACTTAACATTTTTATTATGCAACAACTAATATCTGCAGAAAGCAATTTTTTTTGTATGTGAATGAGGGAGACAAAAGACATAACTGCTTGCAGCGAGTGCCTCCCCCAGTTTTGAAAGAGTGACAGGGCCAAAATCAAGGGACGTTCGAGCTACAATGCCTGGACACACAGTGTTTGAAGCAATTTAACCCTTCTTTGGCGGCGCCCGGCTATAGTCGAGTGAAATAAATGTGGCCTATGTGGCGGGGCCTGGCTATAGTCGCATGCAATTTTGAGCACGTAATGTGCTCTGAGAGAGAGCGGAGCGGTGGGAGGAGCGTAGGTTACCTCATGACCGCTCGCCACGGTGGCCGTGGAGCTACTGAGATGTGCTCTGCCCTACTCCACCCTCCCTCACTCGTTTCACACGTAATTATGTAATTAAATTACTGTATTTTACCGATTTTGCCCTTCAGTTGCACGATCGTTGCAAGACAACCAGTGATCGTAGAAGGATGGTTCTGGTGTCATTGGAAAACTCATTTATAGCCCTTTCAGGGATACATACTTGTATTACACTCTGGCTCTTATTTATGCATGAAAACGAGCACGGAAACAAGCTCGTTTACGGTAAAAAAAAAACGCTGGGCGGCACAGTCAAATATTCTCCACCACCCGCTCTTTGAGTGGTATGTCATAGGAAGAGGGAAATACTGATTCTGGGAGAGAGTTCCAGAGCTCAGCAGTTGAATAGAAGAAAGACTGAGAATAGCATTTCAATCTTGGGTTGGAGAGCTGCACAGAGTAGGGGTGGGATTGTGTTGCAAGGCGGGTACTATGTACCCTACGTAGAGGAGGTGGTATACACTGGGAAAGCTCCGAGGAACACTGATTATTGTAGTAGCGATAGAATAGCGAGAAAGATGCAACATTGCGGCGAAGAGACAGAGTTGGTGAGTGGACGGGAGTTAATGATACAAAAGGCTTTCCTTTCTACTTTGTCTAGGAGTGCGGTGTGAGAAGATCCTCCCCACACATGTGAACAATACTCAATACAAGGACACACTGTACTCCTGTACAGAGCAAGAACCTGCACAGGGGTAAAGAACCCCTTGAGGTGGTTGAGCACACCCAGCTTCTGGGAGGCTGCCTTAGCAAGACTGCTAATATGGTCCTTCCAAGTGAGAGCAGAAGAAAAAGAGACACCGAGAATATTGAGAGAAGATGAAAAATTTATTTTTGTATTGTTGAAGAATAAGGGATAGTCCACTGGAGGTTCCTGATGGGTAGTAAGGTGGATAAATTGGGTCTTGGAAGCATTAAATGCAACAAGGTTTTCTCCACCCCAATTGGAAATAGTAGCTAGATCAGAAGATAAGTGTTTTATGGCTTCATTACGTTTGATTTTGAGGGACTGCTGGCTGACGCGTTAGGGAAAACTAATTCTACTAGTACAAAATAATAAAATTAACTATAACAATAATAATAACAATAATAATATATTATTATTTTTAATGTTATTATTATTATTATTATTTTTATTATTATTATTGTTATTATTATTATTATAGTTAATTTTATTATTTTGTACTAGCAGAGTTGTTACCCTGTACGCATGTTTGTATGTCTGATTTTGCTAGTTCCTACTGATGTATTTGACCCATATATAGGCTCCGCCTCCCCTCCCCCCATGCTTCTGCCCCCTCCCTGTCCTGCCTCCTTCCTCCCTCCCAACCACCACCTCCCTCTCCTCCCCCGCCACCTGTCTGGACGGATATTTAAGGCCTCCTATGTACCAGCATTTGTTAGTGACCTGATGAAGCTATCTGCGAAACATTGTCAATAAAGTGCTCTTCCTCAGATGGTGTTTTTTATCCATCTAGTCAATACTTGGGTTCAGGGAAAAGCAAACATCTAACTGGGTAATCAGTTCTGTTCTACCTAACTCGTCAACTTTGGTTCAGTGAACACCAAACGCTTGAGTTTCGGGGAACAGCAAGCGATTTAACTAACTAAGGAGCTTATGTCTTTGCAATTGGTTTCGACTCTAAGCTAAACGAAAATTCAATGAGTGAATCAAGTTACAAGTTTCATGATCAAGGTATAACTTATATGGGTTAACCCCTACTGTACCGTAGGGTACAGTAATAAAAGTACCCCGCAGTACCAAGCAATGTGGCCAAAATGGCAAGATAGAACAACCTCCCACCTCAAAAGATGAAGGAATACAGGCTCTCCCAGCCTTCAGAGGCTTGGATATAAGCTGAGAAGTGTTGCCAACTCTAGAGCAGTGCTCAAACAGTCATGGTACCAGGCACTGCCTGATACTGGCAGTTACAAGGAAAGTACATTACTGATGGCTCCCTGCCGTCGCTGGGACTGGGGAGTGATATATCTACTGACGGCTCCCTGCCGTCGCTGGTACAGAAAGGGTTAAGGGAATAGCAGATAATTCTCACCTAACCACACAGCTTTTTTTAGTGTTCTATCAATCGTCTAACGATTCTATCAGCCGTTCTAATAACAGCTAGTGCAAGGCTGGTGGAGCGGATTCCAGGACCAGGGCATCGTCGGCAGGTTTGGCACTACGTCAACAGGACACCTCCCGGAGAGGAAGTAGCAGGATCTCTCGGCTCACAGAAGGGCATCGGCAGCAGGGCCATCCACAGGGCGTTGACAGCAGGACTTCTCAGAGCATTGGTAGCTGGAATACACAGTGTCGTCGTCGGGCAGCTGAGTGAATGTTACCGAAGGGTACCTCGGCTGGCTGTAGCAGTTTCGATTTCCAGCAGCTTCGAGAGTTATACCTCCCAGTGCAAGGTTAAAACTTTGAAGAAGGGGTCAGGGGTGCCCAGGTTGTGATTGCCGATCAGGGCTCGGAAGTCTAGCACCTCTGCGCAATTGGCTGCAGAGGGCAAACTTACCAGTGGCTGCGGGAAGCATAAAGTTTGTCTGTCATTTATCTCTTCTAAGTCTGTCAAATAATCCTTTACAGAATAACCGCACACCTCAAGTGATGCAGAGGGAGAGGTGGGTAGCTGCTAGGGCTGCAGAGGAGGGGGAGTCAGGTTCTTGTTAACAGCATCTGTCTGACTTTGGCGGATCAAGTGGTTTACTGCCAGCCAAATAGGGTACTTCCAGGATTTTACCAGTTGTCGTCTTAATCCATGTGAAGGAATGAAGCTTTGGTATTCTGCTACCTGTTCGTCTCGGCCAATCAGGAAGGGGGCTGGGCGAGAGTCTTGGTCAATGGGAGACTCGGGAATATTCTCCAGCATTTATTGGATTATCTTGGCTCGATCAATGGGAGGCTGGAGAAAATTATTAAACTCCGCCCTCTTCCAGGCGGCTCCAGGAAACGAAGGGGAATCACCATCCACGAAGGTATTAACACCTTACGAGCGGCCTATGCGGTTTATTTATGTGTACCGCACAGCGGGGTGTTTTTAGCCAAAATAGGGCTGTTTACGTGATCATTTTCATGCCTAAATAAGACCCAGAACGTAAAACAAGTACCTATCCCTGAAAGGGCATAAACAGAGCTTTCGAATGACACCATAACGATCCTTGTATGATGGATAGTTTTCTTGCAATAACCGTGCAACGCGAGTGCAAAAAGCAGGTAATTCGGTACTTTCAGTACATAATTGAGTATGTAGCGAGTGAGAGAGGGAGGAGGGAGCTGAGATTTGTGTCAGTAGGTTCTCCGCGGTGGTCTGGAGCAGTCATACGCTCGCTAGTCTCCTGCCACCACTTGTCTCTCTCTCTCAGCAACATTACGTGCTGAAATTGCCACTCGACCTATGTCGAGCGCCGCCACATAGTCCAGCTTTATTTAACTCGACTTATGTTGCTCGCCGCTAATTAAGGGTTAAAGGACTTGGGTAAAGGGGGCATGTTTTTTTTTTTTTTTTTTTTTTATATATTCCAACTTACTTCCTCTCAGGCATAGGCTGAGAGCCTTAACATTCACCGCTTTACAATGAACAGTGAAGCCCGTGAGGTCTTGTTCCAGTCTAGGGAGTGAGACATGTGAAGCACGTAGAGTACAACGAGCACCTGCCATCTTGCCTTCACATGAGGCACGGTGCTCACTCATGGCCCGAAACGACCCCATCTCTGAAGCCACCTCGTTCCCGTGCTTCACTGTCTCACCCCATACACTCGGACTCTCACACTTACACACATGTGCCATGCCTTCTGGGGGGAAGTGGCTGTGGGGTTTTGGGTGAGGTTGAGAAACATAAAATCAGAAAGCATGTGCCTTGCGGGTCCCTTACTGGGGTGTTTGGATGATTTGGGGAACTGTCCATTAATAATAATAATAATAATAATAATAATAATAATAATAATAATATAATATGATGACGTCCTATATACAGTACAAGCACACACATTAATAATACATTGTCAAGGCATCCTATATACATTTCCATTAACAATAGTATGAGAGCATCCTATAGACTAACACACGCACAAACACACATTAAAAATAACCCATGGAACTGTGAACAAATTTTTTTTCATTGATATAGTGCTTACTAATTCCTTGTTGAACCATCTCAGGCTTGGAACCGCAGTTAGTGTATTCAGGAAGGGTGTCGCTAAATGCACAGATACATGACAGGCGTATTGGATGCTTTAGAAATCAATTGAATGAAAACTGAATACTTCAATTGCATATAAACTGGGCTACATTAGGTACAAAGGAGTACAAAGGAGTACAAAGGAAATCAAGCAACAACAGATCTAGTGACCCTTCTAGGTTGCTTGTCCTCCAAAACACTGAGGATCAAGTGTCCAAACAGTGGTTTAGAGTGGGTAAGGGAACATTGGAAAGGGAATTACTGCCCTGGAACTAATGTCCGTGGCAGGATTAGGAAGTTAGTAGGGGACAGATGGGTTAGTAACTGAGGGGGGGATAAAATAAAATTATTCATTTACAAACGCAGTCAGTCGCGGGTTTGATGCGAGATATTTGTCTAGGCGGAGTTTAAATGAATCAACGGTGATGCAGTCTATAACGTTTCGGGGAAGCCCATTCCACAAGTTGACAACTCGATTGAAGAAGAAATTCTTAGATTCGTGCGAGTTAAAAGATTTACCAATAATTTTGCAACCGTTTCCCCGCGTGTAATTAGATTGGTCGATAGTGAAGTACTTACTACAGTTCATATTGTCGATGCCTTTGATGATTTTGAACACTTGAATTAAGTCGCCTCTTAATCTGCGCTGGGTTAAAGGAAATAGATTTAATTCTCTAAGACGCTCTTCGTATGGTTTGTTCTTTAGGCTAGGTATCATTTTGGTAACCCTACGTTGAACTCGTTCTAGCTTGTTTATATCTTTGTGGTAATAAGGGCACCAGGATTGAACGCAGTATTCCAGAAGAGGGCGGACTAAGGAATTGTAAAGGGTTAGGATAACTTCTTTGGATTTATGCTCAAGGTATTAATGGTGGCACGCTGAATGAAAATCTTGGCAACCCAGCACTAAGTCAACCCCACCCCTCCTGATCAATGCTAAACGTGATGGACCTCAATATCAAGGTGGTAGTTATGGGATAGCATGCTAGGCGAGGCGTTCAAACATGCAACATTTTTCATCTGGACTACGGGTTAGCGGGTTACATGTTGAGTGGAAGAAAGACAGAAAATTTGTTCACTCTTGGGTTAGAGAATTAGACAGAATAGGGGTGGGAATGTGCTGAAAGCCGAGTAACACCTACTCTCCATAAGGGAGGAGGTATACACTAAGAAAGCTCAGAAGAACACTAATTATTGTAATAGCAGTAGACGAGAGAGAGAGATATGCAGCATTGCAAAGTGTAGAGAGACTGTAGGGAATTAGCAAGAGGAGAAGGAGAGGAGTTGATGAGACAAAATGCTTTTAACCCAGCAAGTGTGATAAGTCTAACGGAAGTATCTGTATAGCGTATGCGATAGGCCTCACGGAAGCAAGGCCATGAAAAAACCCTTCCAAAATGCCCAAGGGGCTCTCTAAACAAACAAATATGTGATTAGGTGAGATAATTCCTCTGTAGTACCTGCTATTACTCATCCACAGGTGTCCCCAATTATTCTCAGGAAGGGTCAGAGACAGGGCAAGTCATTTAGAGACCCTATTGAAGTGTGAGATCTCTCCCGGGGAACTCAGTTGGTTGCGAGACGCAGAAGGAGGACGTATGTTTCTTGGCCGGCCGAATCAGAATATGACCAAGCGGCGAAAAAATAAGTTTTCCAAACCCAAATGCTGTTCCCACTTCTTTTATCGCTCTTCAAGGTTCATATGTTCATCATGTAAGTAAAATAAACAAACATGGAGAAGAAATAATGCTTTATATGGTAAATGTAACAAATTCTGTCAAAATCGAAAGGTAGAAATTAGGCTACCTGGGCACTTTTGACTACCTTGTTTTCGCGCTCCTTGGGTTAAGGCGGGTGCCACGTACTTTCGGTAAGGGAGGAGGTATACACTGAGAAAGCTCTGAAGAACACAATTTATTGAAATAGTGGTGAGAGATGCAACATTGCGGTGTGTACAAAGGAGTACAAAGGGAATCAAGCAACAACAGGTCTAGTGACCCTTCTAGGTTGCTTGTCCTCCAAAACACTGAGGATCAAGTGTCCAAACAGTGGTTTTAGAGTGGGTAAGGGAACATTGGAAAGGGAACTACTGCCCCGCCACTAACGTGGCAGGACTAGGAAGTTAGTAGGGGACATATGGGTTAGTAACTGAGGGGAGGATAAAGTTATTCATTTACAAACGCAGTCAGTCGCGGGTTTGATGCGAGATATTTGTCTAGGCGGAATTTAAATGAATCAACGGTGCTGCAGTCTATAACGTCTCGGGGAAGCCCATTCCACAAGTTGACAACTCGATTGAAGAAGAAATTCTTAGATTCGTGCGAGTTAAAAGATTTACCAATAATTTTGCAACCGTTTCCCCGCGTGTAATTAGATTGGTCGATAGTGAAGTACTTACTACAGTTCATATTGTCGATGCCTTTGATGATTTTGAACACTTGAATTAAGTCGCCTCTTAATCTGCGCTGGGTTAAAGGAAATAGATTTAATTCTCTAAGACGCTCTTCGTATGGTTTGTTCTTTAGGCTAGGTATCATTTTGGTAACTCTACGTTGAACTCGTTCTAGCTTGTTTATATCTTTTTGGTAATAAGGGCACCAGGATTGAACGCAGTATTCCAGAAGAGGGCGGACTAAGGAATTGTAAAGGGTTAGGATAACTTCTTGGGATTTATGCTCAAATGACCTGCCTATAAAGCCAATTATTTTGTTTGCCTTCTTAACAACTTCTGAACATTGTTGACTCGGTTTTAGGTTACTCGATATTGTTACTCCCAGTACAGTTTCTCTGTTTACATTCTTAAGCTGAGTGCCATTCATCGAATAGTTTGCTTTCTCATTTAGGTATCCGACATGTAGTACTTTACATTTATCCGCATTGAAACTCATTTGCCAAATTTGGGCCCAACATGACAATTTATCTAGATTGTGTTGCATATCGTCAACTTGTTCTTTTGAGAGTACGCTATTTGCAATTTTTGTATCGTCACCAAATTTGGAGATTGTGCAGGTGAGACCCTCATCTATGTCGTTGATGTAAATTAGAAAGAGAATTGGTCCTAGTACCGATCCCTGGGGTACCCCGCTACTTACATTGGTCCATTTTAGATGCCTTACCGTTTATGACTACCCTTTGCTTCTGTTGCTGAGCCAATTTTCTATCCATTTCAACACACCGTCTTGTATTCCATGCGCTTTTAGTTTTAGCAGTACACGTTTGTGGGGAACTTTGTCAAAGGCCTTTTGAAAATCAAGGTATATAATATCTACAGCTTTACTCTCATCGTAGAGGTTGAGGATATCGTGGAAGAAGTCTAAGAGGTTTGTTAAACAGGAACGTTTTTTACGAAAGCCGTGTTGAGTATCTTTAAGTATGTTATTTTCCTCTAAGTGATTTACGAGTCTGTCTCGTATGTAGAGATTTTAGGGATTTACAAGAGGAGGGGCGTTGACTCTAACCTTTCATGAAATGCGGTATGGGTGGAACCTCCCTACACATGGGAACAGTACTAGATACATGGGTGCGCAGTGCTCCTGTACAAAGCATCTAACTTCTAAAATGGAACACATTCTATCCATCTCTCCTTTTGCAGAAATCTCCATCTTAGGAGATTTCAATATTCACCACCACCAATGGCTCTCCTCTGTTTCCACTGATCAACCTGGTGAACAAGCCTACATCTGTTCTATCTTAAACGACCTAGAGCAGTTAGTCCAGCAACCCACCCGTATCCCGGATCGCTTCGGAGATCGACCCAACATTCTTAACTTATTTCTAATTTCTAATCCTTCTCCTTATACTGTAAATCTTTTCTCTCCTTTGGTCTCCTCCGACCATAAAGTAATATCTGTCACCTGTCCTATCTCTCCAGTACGGCCACCCAATCCTCCCAGCCGGCGGGGCTTGTGGCACTTTGGCGCTGCCGACAGGAAGGCTCTTCGGCAGTACTTCTTTGATTTCTCATGGAATGACTTTTGCTTCCATGTCCGGGGATCCTCGGAGAGTGCTGAACGCATTGCCGAGGTAATCCTCTCGGGGATGAAAGCATACATTCTATTTTCTTTCTCTCAGTCTAATGCAAAAAAATCTTCGTTTACTCACGCTTGTTGTACTGCTGTCCGAAACAAGGAGGAAGCATTCAAACGGTACCAAAGTCTTAAGACTCAAGAATCTCATACTTCCTAAGTTTCTGCCCGGAATCAAGCCAAATCTGTTCTTCGACTTGCCAAACACTCTCATTAATAATAAATGCAATGAACTATCCAACTCTAGTTCTTCCCAATCTTTCTGGCATCTAGCCATAAACCACTCCAACAATTTGTCTTCCTTGTCTTTCCCTCCCCTTTTCCACTCTGATGGCATAACCATCACTTCTTCCTCTGACAAAGCTGAACTCTTCGCTCAAACTTTTGATAGAAAGTCCATCTTGGATGATTCCGGTGCTATTCCGTCCTCTCCACCCCTCTTTCTCCTACTTATTCCTATTATCCTAATCTCTTCTAAAGATATATTTTCTACCCTCTCTGGGCTTAACCCTTGTTTAGCGGGGCCCGACTTGAGTCCGTGTCGAAAAAATTGGACTATGTGGCGGGGCCCGACTTGAGTCTGTGCGTTAATTCCCGCCCTAATTTAAGTGGCAAGCAAAACCTGGTGGTCAGGTAGTGTACTACAAGGTCCCACACACACGTCCTCACTGCGTGAGCATGACTCAGTAACGTTCTAGCAGCCGTGATGGATAGACAAGATTTGCCCGTGTCCGATTCGGCGGCCGCCATCCCTAGTGCGTCGCGCCAGCCAAGTCGTGAGGCCCCGCTCACCGCCGAGGAGTTAGATCAACTAATCAACTCTTCAGCAGTGTCTAACAGGGTGTTGGATGAAACCTTGGAAGGGCTTGGTGATAGTGGGGGTAGTGAGGACGAGGAAGAAGATGAAGATATGCCGATCATAGGTTTTCACAGCCGCCATAACTTGCGGCCCGCAAATTTTGAGGGCCAGGAGGAGGAAGAGGGCAATCAGGATGGTGAAGACGTTGGTGAACATAAATATGCTGACGAGGAACTTGGCAAACATACTGGTGTGGGTGTTGGTAAGTACAATGTACATTTATATTGCTTGCGAGATTGATTGCAAGCATTTTATTGGCGTACATTTTTGAGGGGTGTACGGTACATTTCTTACGGGAATACAAGCAACGAAAGATTGAAGATTTGTGATTGGCATTTTATATGATTGTGGGGACCATATGTATATATGTTTTTATCATATATGATATATTTGTGAGATTGTTATTATCACGACACACACTCTCTCTCTCCCTCCCTCTCTCTCTCCCTCCCTCTCTTTCTCTGACTCAGTGCTGGCCAGGGCACTCCCATATCATATTCACCCTTTTCTAATCTCATGCCTGAGGGCACCACCACACCAAGCTGTCCTCTCTCTCTCTCTCTCTTTCTCTCTATCTATCTATGTGTGTGTGTATATATATATATATATATATATATATATATATATATATATATATACTGAATTATGATTGCAATAATTTTATATGCGTATAATATTTCACGGCGTACAGTAGATTCCTTACGATAATTGTGACTTTGAAAATCCTTGTCACTTATATATATATATATATATATATATATATATACTGTATTATGATTGCAATAATTTTATATGCGTATAATATTTCACGGCGTACAGTAGATTCCTTACGATAATTGCGACTTTGAAGATCCTTGGGAGGTGTGGTGGAGTGGTCATGCCACTGGATTGGTAATCCAATGGACCCGGGTTCAAATCCCGATATGTCAATGGGAAGATATTATTGGGATTGAATTTGTGCTGTACCTAGTATCAGTGCATTACCACAAAGCCCACCGAAATGCCAAACAAAAAAATACCCTCATTGTTCCCTGATTAAATAACACTATGAATATTCCCATATTCAAAATATATTACAGGGGGACAATGCCTAGTGAGTTCACTGCTCAATAGGTGGCATTCTGAGAGTGAGGGTCTGAGTCTGGAGGGTGAGACGGTGAAGCACTTGAGCGAAGCAACCAGCCGCTTCAGAGATGGAGCTGCTTCGAGCCATGATGGATGCTTCGCATTTCTCACTCCCCAGACTGGAACAAGACCTCACAGGCTTCACCGTGTTGAGCGGTGGAATGTACAGGCTCTCAGCCTATGCCCGAGAGGGAGTAGTTGGAATATAGAAAAAAAAAAAAAAAAAAAAAAAAATATATATATATATATATATACTGTATATATTATATTATGATTGCAATCATTTTATATGCGTATATAGTTCACGGTGTACAGTAGATTCCTTACGCATGTGACCTTGAAAATCCTTGTCAATTATATATATATATATATATATATATATATATATATATATATATACATACAGTATATATACTGTATTATGATTGCAATCATTTTATATGCGTATAATATTTCACGGCGTACCATTCCCACAATTTTCATAGGCAACACCAGACCGGCCAAACGCCCCAGGTCATCGTCCCCAAAGCCAGGCCCATCCAGGCAGCGAGCCGCGTCAGAGCCTCCAGTGATGCCGCTCGCCAACATCTCGGGGGTAGAGCAGCTACCGACTACCCCCGCCCATGCACAACCTGATCCAGCGACCTCTACACCAGCTGTAGATGCTCCTCCCCCCATGTTGTCAACTCCACCCGAGATGACGCGGACGAGGAGGACCAGGCATGGTCTGGATTTGTCCGAAAGCGATGCCGGCTCAAGCTCTCCCGATTCGCCTGAAGCCAGGATATCCCCGGCGCCGGGAAGCGACTCTGATGGCGGGCAGGCACAGCCACAGCAGGGACAGCCACAGCCACAGCAGGGACAGCCACAGCCACAGCAGGGACCGCCACAGCAAGGTGCCCGGGGAAGGGCCCGAGGAGGTGCCTGAGGAGATGCCCGGGGAGGTGCACGAGGGGTCGGGAGGGGCAGGAGGCCGGACGAGCCACCTGTCTTTCAGTGGGAAGACTGCCAGCCTCGGGATATGCCTGGTGTTCCACCCCTGTTTGATAAAACAACCAATGTCATCCAGCCTGCCTTTCCCTGCTCAGCAAATGACACCCCCTACGACTACTTCCGGGCATTCTTTGACGATCAATTGCTCGGGGACATTGTCACGGAGACAAACCGGTATGGACGCCAGCACGCTGAAGAGATGAGCTCGCCCCACATGCGGAGATGGACACCCATCGACATCCCTGAGCTCCTCGTATTTTTGGCCCTCACCATGCTCATGACCCACATCAAGAAGCACAACATGTTGGAATATTGGCTCATGCATGACATCATATCAACGCCAGTGTTCATTACCTACATGCCAAGGGACCAGTATAGGCAAATTCTGAAGTGCTTGCATTTTGTTGATAACACTGCGCCACACGGAGCTGACAAGATCTGGAAAATACGGCCATTCCTGACCTCTCTCCTAAACAGGTATCGCCGGTTTTTCAAACCTTTCCAGAATGTCGTGATCGATGAGTCCTTGATCCTCTTTCGTGGACGTCTCTCTTTCCGCCAGTACATTCCGTCGAAGCGTCACCGCTTCGGGGTCAAATTCTTTGTACTGTGTGACTGCGAGACAGGATACGTGCTGGACCTTATCATCTACACCACTACTGATGTGAACATTCCGAACGACCCTCTGGGTCTCACAGGGTCGGTTGTGAAGACACTGATGGAGCCGTATCTAGATGCCAACCGTATCCTGTTCACGGACAACTTCTACACCTCTCCTCGCCTTGCCAGGTATCTCCTTACAAGGAGTACGGGAAGCTGTGGAACTGTTAGGTCAAACAGGAAACACTGGCCCAAGTTTGCTAATACACAGAAAGGAGACATCATCCAGAAGAAGAGCAGCAGTGAGAACATACTGGCTATTCGTTGGCACGACACAAAGCCAGTCAATGTCCTCTCCACCTACCACAAGTCCGCATTGCGAGATAGCGGGAAGAGGAGATACCAGCAGGACCCTGTCACACACAACAGGACTCTAGTAGTTATCTCCAAACCTGATGCTGTTATGGACTATAATGAGAACATGCGGTTGGTGGACAAGTGTGATATGCAAATCACTGCTGTTGACTGCCTTAGGAAGACCTGTAAATGGT